>PVIU01015012.1:0-49789 GCA_004026605.1 Ondatra zibethicus | reverse complement strand
AAAAATAACGACAGCCTAAATTTTGCAGGAAAATGGATGGAACTAGAAAGCATTATTTTGAGTGAAGTAACCCAGACACAGAAAGACAATTATCACATGCACTCACTCATAGGTGGTTTTTAAACATAAGGCAAAGAAAACCAGCCTACAAACCACAATCCCAGAGAACTTAGACAACAATATGGACACTAAGAGAGACCTACATAGATATAATCTATGTGGGAAGTAGAAAGTATAAAAAGACAAGATCTCCTGAATAAATTGGGAGTATGGGGACCTTGGGGGAGGATTGAGGGAGGGAGGGGTGTGGCAGGGAGGGGAGCAGAGAAAAATAAAAAATAAAAATAAAAAAAATAAAGCACTTTCAGGAACCAGTCTCATCACGGCCTCATAAAGGGGCGGGGCTTCTAAATACGCCACTGATAATGGGACTTCCGATGGGTAGAGCCTTTTTGTTTCAATCTCGCAGCAAACAAAAGCATGTGACAGCAAATGCATTTGTAACTCCAAGATGAAAACACAGCCTCAGGTGGCCCAGGACTAGACATTGGAAGGGGGTGACATGGGATCATAGTGAGACACTGCATATCAGCAGCTGACAGTGCTCCCTGCGCACAGGGGAGAGAAGAACCGCTCAAGGAGGCCAAGAGTGCATGCCTCTTTCTTTCTCCCCACAATCTCCTTGAACCTCAAGGCTTCCGGCAGATTTGGAATGGTGACTGTGGGTTACCAGCTGGAGGAGTAGCCTTTGTCTGCCTCCGAAGGTCTACCCATACATCCTTCACAGAGCAGACTTCATTCTTGAACACTAAACATCTGAATAAAACAAAAAAGTAAGCCAAAAAACTAAACCCCCTTTCAATGACAGTAATAGAAAACTTGATGCTTCTCATTCCAAACTCAGACATGTGTAGGAAAGAATGCATGGATTCATGAAAATAAGTCGATGGAAGTAAAAACACAACTCTCGAGATGTTAAAAATAGTTTGCTGAATCTAATTTAATGTAATAAAGGTTCCTTTTACTCACCAAAGAAATTAAAGTAACACTTGAGAGTGGGTGGGATTGATAAGGAGAGGGTGTGGGTGAATCATTCCTTATAAGGTGCATTCTTCAGTATGTGTCACTTGCCACATTAATTTTTCAGTCTTTTGGGAAATAGTGATTATCTTGCTCTGAAAATAAAAAGCACTTAAAAACAAATTAGGACAAAAAAACCCACTTTAGGCCAAAATAAATAAGTTCAAAGTCCAGATGAATAATGAGTACTCACAAAAGACTGAAGAAGAGGGTTGCAGAAGGAAATACATATGAACCTAGTCGGCTCTATCCTCTGTTTTTGTAAATAAAGTTTTGCTGGAACACTTATGACTGCATTCATGCGACAAGGTCAAAGTTCTATACTTCTGTGACAGACATTTTTGTCTGTGAAGCTTAGAATGTTTTACTCTCTGACCCACTGCAGACAAAAAATTGTTACCGCTTCAAATGACATACGAGGCACACCTTAACCTGCAACTCAGAAATGTTCCAATCTATGCTCTTGGAACAGAAAACGTTGTGTCAAAGAAACTGACAAATGGATCTTTACCTGAAACCACAATATTGAGACTATAGCATATTATCCTGTGTTTGGAAATGAAAAGCTATTATCCCCGGGGAAAGGAACTGTCCAAAGAGGCTACTCCTCCAGAGCTGTGAAAATGAGTTCGCTGGCAAGTCACTCTGCTGGGGACCTTTGTTGATAGTGTGACATACAACCACTTAATTGTCTCAAATAAAAAACATTCCACACCAGGTCGGGCCTTAAATGCAATCAGTGAATCAAAAGAAGTTCCATGAGACTTTCTCGGGTGCCTGGCCATGTGTAAAGACTCGTGACAGAAAACCAAGAAATCAAACGAGAAATTCAAGAACGGTCAACTGAATTCAGGCAAGGAAATACTTGAAACCTTTGGCAACTTTACCACAAAACCCTCCTTACAGCACAAGGACCTGGTGAGAATGGCAGTATTCAAAGCAGAAATCTGAGTGAGATTTCTTTAAAAGGCTTCCAAAAGCAGGTCCTGCAAGAATTAGGAGCTTGACAGCATACAGCAGTGGTTCTCAGCCTTCCTAATGCTGCAACCCTTTAATACAGCTCCTCAGGTTGTGGTGACCCCCAACCATAGTTATTTTCATTTCATAACTGTAATTTTGCTACTCTTATAAATTAGAAGTATTTTTGAAGACAGAGGTTTGCCAAAGGGGCTGTGACCCACAGGTTGAGGACTACTGGCATAAAGAAAGGCTTCTAGATGAGCCAAGGCCTTTCTCAGGGTTAGTACTTGAACATTTCCCCCAGTTGCCCTGTAGGATGCACACGTGACACTGTCTTAGCCAAGCATGATGTAATCCATCTCAGTACTTAGGAAGTAGAAGCAAGAGAATCAGGAGTTCAAGTTCATTACTGGCTATATATGAGTTTGAGACCAGCTTGGGATACATGATGCTGTCTAGATAGCTAGATAGATAGATAGATAGATAGATAGATAGATAGATAGATAGATAGATAGATAGATAGATAGATAGATAGATAGACAGACAGACAGACAACAAGCATTTCTCCTGAGATGACTGAATCCAGGGAGCTGAGCCCAGCAGCCAAACTGGCTGGGCTGCTGGCTGATGCCACTTTGTGCTAAACAGGAGTGCATCTATCTGGTGACTGTATGTGCAGGGGTCTTTGGTCTCAAGCTGTAAAATCTCACGTGGGCCATTAATTTCAGGGAGAAAGAAGGAAATGTTTCAAATCCTGAGCAATATTTTCATCCAGCCACTAGAAAAGAGAAGGGTGTAGGGGAGAAAGAAAGAAGCTGGCCAGGAGAGTTAATTAGTGAAAGGGGCATCTAGAGGGTCTGGTGAGACCTGGTTGTTTGTTGGCTAGGAGCTTCCGACTAGTCAGGTTTAAATTCCAGGCCTCCCACTAATGAGATGCATCACTTACTTTACAGTGCTCTCTTGGAGCATCTTTTCGAGGTAGATATTCTTATCTCCTTCTTACAGATAAAGAAATTGAAGTTTGGAACTATTAAGTGATTTGCTGAAGGTCACAGGACCACATTTGTCTGAAGGCCAACATGGTTTCAAATTCCAAATCCTTGCTCTCTCCCCTATAGTCTGATAAGTTCACTTATCAGGTAATTAGCAAAGGTAGGCATGGCGTGTCAAAATGACACTCGAGCTGAGGAGAAGGGATAAACTATGCTCCTTTTAATTCTCTTGTTTACAAGACTAATTATCAGACTTTAGTCCCTTACCAGGGACCGCAGCCATCACTTAATGTGGAGGTGGGAAAGGTTCTCAGTTGGAGAACACACACAGCAGTACAGGAAATGGCTCCTACTGTGTTACTGGTGGTAATTGAACATTAGGAAGGACTGATAAATCTGAACAGCCACTTATCTGTGTGGTGCATTTGGTCATATTTGAGCCAAGGGGGGATTTTTATTCCTTGATTTTTCTTTGTACATTTTAACCAGCTTATGAAGTATCAGGTATCCTCATGACTCTTTCTGCATATTTCATTTCGGTTGATGGTGTCCTTCCTACCCCCTTTCCTCCCCCATCTCCCTAACACCACCCCTGCTTAAACCTTTCCACCCCCAGTGCTACCCCCTCCTCATTCCTATCACATGTATTCTACTTGACTCCTGGATTTTCTTAGCAAATTGGCCATACAACTGTGTCTTTCAGGTCTCATTCACTTTATGAATATTGTATTTTCTGTTCCGCTGTATTCTCTAGGTGTTAAAGCTGGCTGAGGAAAGTAAGGTCGCATGATGAGTAAATGACAGGCTAATGGAGACTCAACTCTGTCTTATATGCACTTGGGGTTTCTCTTACTAGAGTATGGTTAGATAACAGACACAGAGGCAGCCTTTGAAAGAAGTTTAATAGATTCCATGTGGGGGAGGGGCACAATAATGTTCCAGAGATACAAGGGACTGGACCAGGTTAGTACACAGAAGAGGGGAGCAGAAACCATTGAACATCAGAGAGGTAAGGTCAGCAGCCAGACAGGCTTCAGAGTGGGTGGTTTGAATAATTTCAGGAGGCTTCGGTCAGCAGGAACAGTTTGTAGTGCACTGGGACCCAGCCCTCAAGTGACTGGGGACAGCAAAGCAGTGTTCCCAACTGTGGTATCTTCACACAAGAAGACAGGGATATGAGTTTAGGATTCATTGGTTTATCAATCAAAGTAGCAGACAAGTCTTTTAATATCTCTGGAAATTAGCTTACTGTGGAAGAGATAGCCCTTGTAGGGCTCTGAACCATCCCAATATGTCGAGAATCATAAGATACAGAAACTTTTGTAAAACATATGATGGATGCAGAGCCCAACACATACCATTTCCAATGCATCCCTCTACATAGTACTTTTTTACAAATGTAGTAGCTTTTCAGCCAATTAGCACATACGTGCTGCATCCTCAGACTGCACAAGCCCACCCTGTGCCCTCACTTACACCACTAACCTAAAGAAGATGGAAGGTTTTTGTTTTTTGTCTTTTGCCTTTGACTAATAAGAGCTAATGAGGAAAACAAGAAGCCCCGAGGAATGGATGGCAAATTGGAGAGGACTGGTTAAAACACACACCACTGGGTTCTAGCCTTGAGGTTTCTGATGAAGTCGGGGATGGGCTGAAATGTGTATTTCTAACCACTTTCCAGATGCTGCTGCTGCTGGTGGTCTAGAGACCACATTTTGGGAACCACTGGCTTAGAACAGCCACTAATCTCTTTACAGCGCAATAAAATGAGCTGAAGAACCCACAATACTAAACTCAGATCTGGAGTAGTGAAACCAGTGTTGACACTCAAAATGTTTAACAGCCAGAGTGCGTGCCACTGAACAGGTTCTATGTTTTGGGTAAGTGTCCCCCAAAGTACCATGTGTTAAAAGACTTAACTCTGAGGCCATAACATTTTGGGGGGATGCAGAACCTTTAAGAGGTACAGGCTAGGGGTTTCTTTTTCCAACCCTTGGAGTGGGAGCGGTCCCTTGAAGATGATTTGGAATTCCAGCCATTTTCTCATCCTCTTCTTGGCCTCCTACCCACGAGATAGTTTCATCATCCACTACTGCCTCACCATAGGCTTAAAGTTCTGAAACTGGGAACCAAAATAAACCATTTTCTCTTTTAAAGTTTATTGTCTGAGATATTTTTGTTAAATTTTGGAAAGCTAATGAACATACCAAAGGACTGGGGCCAGTTTCAGTGGCCTCCACTGTACCTGGCATCACTTGTCAGTTGCTGGATCTGGAGAGTCACAGAAAGACTGGCATGGATCAGGCTTTAGGAGCCAGAGCTCAGTGTTTAACATAAACTGCAGCCACACTGGTAGGGTCCAAATGAGCTCAAGTCCCAAGTCAAACTTCAAAAGGGTGGGTGAAACCCTTCAGTGGCTGGCTGTTGTCAGCACTGAGGGAAGGTATCAAAACGCTCACACATACAATACTCTGAGCTCCCTTCTGGACGACTCAATTTATATCCTACACACCAGCCATTCTAAATACCTCCATGTGTTCAAATGTGATAGACCAGGTAGGGCTTGTATCTTTTGAGAAAAAAAAAATTCCTCTTTTGCCTGGAAAACTCCCTCCTCAGTAAACCCCAATTCATCTTTAGAGAATCAACTCAGATTTACTTTCCTAGAAAGATCTTCCCAGACCTTTCTTTTTGTGACCATTGTCACAGGGCAACCTAGCACATCACTTTGAATGTACTATGTTAGTATCTTGGTAGAACGTTCCCCAGTTACAGGGCTGGAGAGATGACTCAGTGGTTAAGAGCTTATGGACCAAGGTGTAAGCCCTCCGGCTACTGCTCCAGCACCATGCCTGCCTGCCTGCTGCCATGCTCCAGGCCATGTTAGTCATGAACTCTCATCCTCTGAAACTGAAGACCCGAATAAACTCTTTATTCTATAAGTTGCCTCGGTCAGGGGGTCTTAGCACAGCAATAGAAAAGTAACAGCCCACATTTATGCTAAACTTAGGCATGCAGCTGTCTCTAAATATACTCAGTGGATGGTTTCCAGATTAAAGCCTACAAAAACTACATTTTCCAGGTACCCCTGCCAACTAAATTTCTAGCAGAGTCTATCAATGGGAGTCTTTGATGGGAGACTAGAAAACAGGAAGAATACAGAAGCCAGGTTTCATTTTTGTTTCCTGTTCCTGGTTTTATACAAAGATCTAGACAGTAAGTAGGAACACCAACAACAGCAGCAGCAACAAATGTGACATCAGAGGTGGGTGACTCCAGCAGCCACAGACTAGGGTATCTGGAGCTCAACTCTGCAGCAGTGGCATTAGAGATGAATGCTGTAGAATTTTGGTCACATCCCTTCCCTCATTTTGCCATCTCAGCCTTAACAACAGCAACAATATTAACAGTCTTTACCCTCTAGGTAACTGCATCATTCTTGGCTCTCCCATTACCTCCATTAAACATATTGTTTGAAATACTTAGAGTGGTTCCTTTATTCGTAACCCAACACTGATGACTATGGTTCCCTTTTCTTGAAATTCCTTCCTGTTCCATTCCACGCTGAGGCATGTTGCTACACCGTCAGACAGAATAGCAATGATGACATAGTGAAGGACATAGTATCTGAGTGCAAACTGGTTGATTTTTAGCACGGTTACTGCTGTGTGACCTTAGTAGAATCACCCAGTCACTCACAGTCCCAATCTGACAAAGGTAGACAGTAATAATTACTACTCGATAGGGAAGGACTAAACATAGTACTTGAGAAAGTGATTGATAATTGCTGTGCTTAATGTTTTATATCTTATCACTTGCAGATATACTCATAAATATTTCCCATACTTTGTTTTATTTTTGTTCAGAACTATCTATGCATATGAGAAGTATTCCGTACAGGGATAGCAAGGTGGCCGGTAAAGTAACCATGTCTGATGTCCTGAGTTCAATCCCTGGGACCCACACAGCAGAAGGAGCAAACCAACTCCAATAAATTGTCTTTTAACCCACACATACAGAGACATGCATTTGTGTGTATACACAGAGAAAAATAAACAGAATTTTAAAAAATTAAATGACTTTCCAGTGCAGACCTTGATAAGGGAATGAGAAAGGGAAGAAGGAATGAAGAAGAAATGATGGCGGGAAAGGAATGGAGGGAAAGGGATGTTTTGTGACCACAAATTTGATACAGAATATTTGGTTGATTTTTGTTTTGTTTGTCCGCTTGTTTTTAAGAAAGAATCTCAATTCAAAGCTCACACTAGCCTCAAACATAGTGACCAAGGTGGCCTCAGATTTGCTGGGATCCTCCTGTCTCTGTATTGTGAGTGTTGGGATTATAGATGAAGCAACATGCCTGGTTAGTTATTTTTTAATGTCACCTCATCTCTTACCCAGCCAGAGAAGCTGACTCTTCATTGCAGACACTGGTCATCCTCCACTCCCAGCTGGTAATAAGGATAACTAGATGTGAATACCTGTCTGCTTCCTGCTCTATAAGCCACTTGAAAGTTGGGACAATCATTTGGACATCTTGACAATCCTGGGATCTGATAGGGAAGGTGTTGTGCTTTTTGGCGCGTGTGGAAAGACACGAGACACGAACGAACCCACGCAAGAAGATTTATTAGAGGGGTGTGCTCACGGGCCCAAGGAAACGTGAGGAGAGGGGGAGGAGAAAGAGAGCGCGGGAATGGCGCCTCTGACTTTTAAAGGCCCCGCTGCTCATGCGCAGACGGCTCGCGTAGGTGCCTCAGACGCTGGTGACGCAAATGGAGGGCGACCCAGGCTTTCGCACATGCGCACAGGGGTGAGGCTAGCCACGCATGCGCGAGCATGGGTCACACCCCCAAGAGGCTGCCTTTTTGACCCAGGGGTGGGGCTTCACGGGCAGCCGAATACCAACATTAGGTATGTAACTTTGTAGGATGAATGTACCTAAAATCCAAGGAGATTACAGAAATCAGCCTGAAAAGGCAAAGTTCACAATGTGAATTTTGTAGCCAAGAGAAAAAAAGAAGTGATAACAGACTTTACTTTTTTTTTTCAACCTAGAGCAGCTGCCATCGTCAAGGACAAGAAATCACATGTCTTTTTCAAGGTGGTGGTTACTGATTGCTGTTGTTCATATGCTTCATGGGTCACCATGATACCTTACCTTCAGAATACTTAACGACAAATGCTCTCTGATGTACCAACTCTCGTCTTGTTTAAGATACCCCTCTTCTCTACAACTTTCTTCTAATACAATACTCGACCAAAAAAAAAAAAAAAAAAAGAACAAGAACAAGAAGAATGGATGGGTATCTATAAAGTATGGAATTATCTAAAACAGGTAACGGGAACTAATATTTCTACATTTTAATTGTTAATTTTCCATTTTGTAGTACATAAGAAAATTTTCAACTCTAAAACCACCAAGTACTAGTTACCAATATTCTTCTAAGTATAGCTCAACAAGTATTCACTAGCCATATATTTTGGCAATATAGGGAATCAAATTCAATACTGTTAATATATTTTTTAAAGAGCACTATAATATAGCTCCTTAATCCAATCCCTACATTCTAGGTATGATACAAAAGAAACAAAATCCAAATAGTAGTTCAGTCCCCTACCATTTAAGGCTGTAAATCATGCTGCCAGCTATGAAATAATAAATACATCCTCCTTCACTACACACTTATCTTACGGCCACCTGCCAGATCCCAATTCAAAATTCTCACATTCCTCGGAGTTCTGGGGAGAAACATGTTGGCGAGCTGACACTGGCTAGCAGCTTCCCTTTCCCTAGCCACACTGGCCCAGCAGCCTAGGTAATGGCCACTAGAATGATAAACTAGGAAAGAGAACTTATTGGCCACTAAAAGTACAAGTTGGTGGATATGACATTTCGAGTCCTGTTGATACATTTGTACACACAGTTTGGTGTTTTAGAAGGGGACACATGTGTTCCCCATTAGCAATGAAGACCCTTCACTCCATGGCAAGGGGCATAGCTCAAGGATAGCCACCATGGAGCCCTGCTGAAGCCGTGACCCAGGGCAAGGGCCTCTTGCCCAGAGCTCGGGACTAGATCATGGATCCCACCCAACATACCAAAGGAGATTGAAACTACAAGATTATTTTCCAGCAGAGAAGGATAGATCTCAGGTGCCAGAAGAGAACTATCAAGGACCCTGGGAGCTGGAGAAGAAAGGAAAAGACTTTGCTTACGAGTTCTTCAAGTCATTTATGCAAGCTTGTTTCTTTAAGTAGACAATGTTTCTCTATGTCAAATATTAGGAATATTTTGTTATTGGACTATTATATAAAGTACACCAGGTGCTGTATGAATCTCAGAAATGTAGCACATTAGGCAAAACAGAAAAAAGCATTTGTCTTTCGAAGGAGGTGAGAAATAGTACAATCACACAATAAGCTGCTTTGCTCAAATTCAAGGCCACGAATTCCATCTGAAGTTTACTGTTGTTTCCAAAGCTTAGCATTACTTAATGGCCATAATTCCCAACCACGACCACTTAGATGATCGATCCTATCTAATCACCGATGTTCCTATAACGGCGAGAAAGCTGTAGTATTTGTGTTTGAAGCCAACACACTAAGTCCCATGGCATACTATAATTAAGAACAACTGTTTACTTTTTCTTAAATACAATACCCCTCACCCCCACCTCAAAAGCTAGACATTAAAGTACTAAATATAATGATCTTGGTAAGCCAAATTGCTACGTTCCTGGCAGCCCTTCCCTACTGTTTCCCTTAAACATTTCTATCTGAAATGATAGAAAAAGAAGAAAATAGAAACCTGGAAAACATACAGCTATGTACTTTGACCGTATCTTCCACCTAACCACCAGCATTTCCATCTGAACATTTAAAAACATTCACTGCTCTCTCTATGTCCTTTGTCCCACTTTGAGCATTTTTTGTTTTTCACTCATACTGTTTTAGATGCCCATGTGTATACCTTGCAGGACCACGAAACACCAGCCCTGATTTTCATGTCAGTGAAAGCATATATATGAAGCATAACTTTTTAATGTGGCTCATGGAACCTGGATTAACATATTGAATCAGTCTGTTTTGAACTGCTATGACAAACTAGCTTTAGAGAGGCTCAAGAATATGGTGCTGACTTTTGCTCATTCCTGTTGAGGGCCTTCTGGCTATGTCACAGCATGGCAAATGGCATCATGTATGCAATGGGAGAGACAAGTGACAAGGTGACAAGCCAGGAAGGCAAGAAATGAAGGCTCACTCTTTTATAACAACCCATTGTCTTAAGAACCAATTCATTCCAAAAGACGAACACATTAGTGTCTTCCAGAGGCAGCACAATTAATAACCTACTAACATCCCAGTAAGCCCGCCTCTTAAAGGATACCCCAACTCTACACTCCTAAGCACAAGCCCTTAGAGAAAAAAAAAAACATCCAAACCACAGCACTCATGTATCTACATTTTCTAGGGTACACTTATTTTGGGAGGGGTGGATTTCATATGCTTAAATATTCGGTCCACAAATCTAAGAACCGCAGATGTAACTATAACATTTGATAAAATGTGTCATTCACGGCCAAGATCAAAAACTCTAATAACACCTTATGCTGGACACTCCTCCAATGCTGGTGGGAGTGAAAACTGGTCCAGCTGCTTTGGAAATCAGTATGATGATTTCTCAGAAAATTAGGAAACAACCATCCTCAAGACCCAGCAATACTACTTTTGGGTATTTACCCAAAGGATGCTCAATTGTACCACAAGGACATGTGCTCAACTATGTTCATAGCAGCATTGTTTCTCATAGCCAGAACCTGGAAACAACCTGAATGCCCCTTGACTGAAGAATGGATACGGAAAATATGATACATTTACACAATGGAGTACTACACAGCAGAAAAAAATAATGACATCTTGAAATTTGCAGGCAAATGGATAGATCTAGAAAACATCATATTGAGTGAGGTAACCCAGATCCAGAAAGACAAATATCATATGCGTTCACTCATAAATGGCTTTTAAATGTAAAGCTAAGAAAAATCAGCCTACAATTCACAATCTCAGAGAACCTAGACAACAAAGAGGACCCTAACAGAGACATACATGGATCTAGTCTAAATGGGAAGTAGAAAAAGACAAGATCTTCTGAGTAAATTGGGAGTGTGGGGATCATGGGAGAGGGTAGAAGGGGAGGGAAGAGGAAGGGGAAGCAGAGAAAAATACATAGCTCAAGAAAAAAAAAAACATCAACTATCCCTAAAGAATAATAGTGTCATTCACAGTATCTTCACTAATTTACTTCAATGTGACCATTTAGCCCAAGTCCACATAACTTAGTAGTAACTTTGAAAGACCCCCAGAGTGGGGAGACTCTCACTCAAGTCTCTGGATAACATGACCCCCCAAGAACTCATGAGAGACCGTCCTTGCTGCAATCATACAAGGTTTATTGACAGGAACCAACGCGCTTGGGCCAAAACTCATTTCCCACGGAGGGGTAGGGGAGTTCGACCCCAAGAAGCTGGGAGAAGGGTATTTAAGGGAAGAAACCATAACTCAAAGGGGGTAGGGAGGGCATCATTAGAAAATTCCAAAAATAGCAGTGATAATCACAAGGGTGTAACTCCCCGTTTCTCAAGATTATTCTCAGGAACTCAAGAAATTGGACAACAAAAGAACACATAATCGAATAAAAAAATGGAGCACAGACCTAAACAGAGAACTCTCAACAGAGGAATCTAAAATGGCTGAAAGACACTTAAGGAAATGTTCAACATCCTTAGTCATCAGAGAAATGCAAATCAAAACAACTCTGAGATTCCATCTTACACCTGTAAGAATGGCCAGGATCAAAAACACTGATGACAACTTATGCTGGAGAGGATGTGGGGTAAAGGGAGCACTTCTGCATTGCTGGTGGGAATGCAAGCTGGTACAACCCCTATGGATGTCAGTGTGGTGATTTCTCAGAAAATTAGGAAACAACCTTCCTCAAGACCCAGTAATAGCACTTTTGGGTATATATCCAAAGGATGCTCAATCGTGCCACAAGGACATGTGCTCAACTATGTTCATAGCAGCTTTATTTGTCATAGCCAGAAAGTGGAAACAACCTAAATGCCCCTCGATCGAAGAATGGATAAAAAAAAATGTGGTACATTTACACAATGGAGTACTACATAGCAGAAAAAAATAACGACAGCCTAAATTTTGCAGAAAAATGGATGGAACTAGAAAGCATTATTTTGAGTGAAGTAACCCAGACACAGAAAGACAATTATCACATGCACTCACTCATAGGTGGTTTTTAAACATAAGGCAAAGAAAACCATCTTACAAACCACAATCCCAGAGAATTGAGACAACAATACTAAGAGAGACTTACATAGATATAATCTACGTGGGAAGTAGAAAGTATAAAAAGACAAGATCTCCTGAATAAATTGGGAGCATGGAGACCTTGGGGGAGGGTTGAGGGAGGGAGGGGTGTGGCAGGGAGGGGAGCAGAGAAAAATAAAAAATAAATAAAAAAATAAAAATAAAAAAATAAAAAAGAAAGAAAAAAAGAAAAAACGTGTAAAAAAAAGATTATTCTCAAGATTATAATCTAACTTTATGGTCAGCTAGCTCCTGGAACAGAGTCACTGAACCGGCTAACCTAGATTTTTGGCTCTTCTCTTCCTGCTAGATTTTTGGCTCTATTCTTCTTGCTAGAGGGGTCTGGATTTATCCGGGTCTTTCAACTTCATATTTAAAGCTAATGATTATGAAGAAACTATGTAGTTTAGCTCAGTTTGCGAAATCTTTCCAAGTGGCAGGCAGTGGCACTCACTTGCAATCCCAGCACTCGGGAAATAGAGAAGGATCAGGAATTCAAGGCCATCCTTGACTGCATAATAACTCTAAAGTCAGCCTAGGCTACAGGAGATTTTGTCTCAAAGGAGGAATGGAAAGAGGGTGGAAGGGAGGGAGGGAGGGAGGGAGGGAGGGAGGGAGAAGAAGAGGAAGGAAGGCAGGCAGGCAGGCAGGAAGGCAGGAAGGAAGGAAGGAAGGAAGGAAGGAAGGAAGGAAGGAAGGAAGGAAGGAAGGAAGGAAGGAAGGAAATCATTCCAGCTATGCTATGGTCACCATCTTTTTCCTTTTTGAAGACATTTTAAGATAAAATATTAGCTGGGCAGTGGTGGCACACGCCTTTAATCTCACACTCAGGAAGCAGAGGCAGACAGATGTCTGTGAGTTTGAGGCCAGCCTGGTCTACAGAGTGATATCCAGGAAAGCCAGGGCTACACTACACAGTGAAAACCTGTCTCAAAAATATAAAAAAGATAAAATATTATCCAGTAACATTTTGTTAATATAGACGCCCATTCCTATATATTTTAAAAGTATTTTTTAGTGCAAACTCATCAACTGTCATTTTCTCAAAATTCAAAGCAACTGCTGGACCCAAATACATGTCCATAAAAAAAATGAGTGGTTTTGTTTTGGAGGGTTGTTTTCTTTTGTTTGCAGAGCTGGGAATGAAACCCAGATTGTTGGGCATGCTGGGCAAGCATGGGCCTATATTCCCAGCCACAAATACAAACAAATGCACTTCAATCATGGAAAGATAACTTAATCAAATGTTTTTGGAATGAGTGGTACGCTCGATAGAAAAAGAATGTTTTTACAGCTCAAAGCAACAATATCTTTGCTCACAACTTACAAGATAAAAAGAGAGAAAGAACAAGCGGGTAAGCAAAAGCCCCAATTATAAAATGCAAAAACTTAAGACACTGAAAAGATACATATGGAAAAATCAATCCAGGGAACGGTTTCTAAAATAGGACATAATAGACACAAACCACAAGAAACAGAGTGACAAGTTTGACTACATCAAAATTTTTAAAAATGTTACATCCAAAAATATGGTAAAAATGAAGACAACTACAGACTGAAAGAAGGAATGCCAAACTGTAAACAAAAAGGAATATTTGGGGCTAGGGAGATGGCTCAGTCAACAAAGTGTTTGCACGGTGAAGGACTTGCTAACAGGCGCAAGCATTGTGCAAACGTGGCACCAGCAGATCTTGACACTCCCTCCCCCTTCACTTTCCCTTGCTAAACCTTTAGATTGAATTCCTAAAGTTAGGCCCCAAGGTCTTTTCCCTTATTTGGCCACTCCCTTGAGCCTGACTAATATTCCAAGGTCCATCACTCAAAATCCATTATTTGGCTACACTGATTAACATGTCCAATCAGGTCTTACCAACTCACCCTAGCACCTTTTCTCCTCAAGAACCAATTCTAGAAAGACACGTGATGATCCAGAGGCACTCCCCGACCCTGTCCCTGTTTGTCCCTTCGGGGATAATAAAACCTCATTTGTGCTGAGAATTTGGTGTCTGGGTGTGTCCTTTGCCAAATCCAACACCCCTCACACTGAGCAAGCAAGAAGACCTAAGTTTGGATGCTCAGAACCCACATAAAAAGCTGGCACCCCATTAGTTGAGCCTAATCAGTGAGCTCCAGCTTCACTAAGACTGTCTCAAAAATTCATGGAAGAGAGATCGAGAAAGATACCTGTTATAGACTGTGACATACACATGTGAACGGACACCCATACACACTCACACAGATACAAACGCACTTAGTATAATCCCAAAGATTTGAAGAAAAACATATCAATAGAAAATAAAGCCAAGCCAGGAATGATGACCTGTGATTTAGCTGAGGCAGAGGGATCTTGAGTTTTAGGCCAGAGAGGTAAAAGGGCACAATCGTAGGTCGCCTCTGGTGATTTTTGCCAAGTGCTGTGATCATTTCTGACATTTATTGGCCCTTCTCATGGGATAACTGGTAGGATTTTTTTTAAAGATTTGTTTTTATTTTTTTAATTATGTGTATGCATGTGACCTATGGGTTATGTGCCTGTAAGTGCAGCTGCCTATGGAGGCCAGAAGAGGATGTTGGATCCCCTGGAGCTGTAGCTACAGGTCTGGTAGAATATTTTAAGAACTCTTTACTGCATAACAAATCCCTAGTAATGTGACCATTCCCTAGCTTCTAGTTGTTAAAATTCCTTCCTGGGTGTGGAAGATGGGAGTGGGAATATAAATGTCTATCCTGACTCCTAATGACAAACCAAGGTCCAATTCCATCCAAGTTCACTCTGGGCAACCAATGAATTTATTGAGTTTCCTTACAGCACGTTGGTGCCTCCCCAAGCAAAAGGCCGGCCACACTGGGAATTCTCCACCCAGCAGGGATGGAGGCTTGTCTATAACCACGCGGCTGAGCCCTCCTCCCCTAGTATTTGCCAGCCTATACACTCTAGTCCCTCCCTGATGTCAGATGTAGTTAGGGCAGTACTGCATAAAGCAGGGGGTAGGGAGCCACTGGATCCTCCAGTGAGGGTCTCATTATCCTCCCTTCTTCTCTATGAGGGGGCGTAACAGTCAACAAACCTAACTAGGCACAGTTCAACTCCCAAAGATGGCAATTGCTTGCCTCGGAGGATAGTTCTGCTCAGCACCTCTCCATTGCTATTTTTCCAGTAGTGGTGTGGCAAATGCATTCTCCCATGAAGATGTCTGCATTAATCATCTGAGTTCAAAAGCCTTTCTTTGCATTTAGGTTTGATTAAATGCCCTTGTTCCAGTGAAGAGAAAGCCATCTATCCATTTGGTTGTTCCATTCCGTCTTGATGCCAGTGCCCAAGTGAAACTTAAATTGCTCATTATTCTTACTGTTAGCTTGAACTGTCTGCTAAGTCTTTGCATGTTCCTGAGTCTTCCATAGGCAAATCTCCAAACCTGTCACCTTTTGGATGGTTTCTATTTCATATTATCTCTTCGATCGTTTATGTTTTCCATTTCCTTGTTATAGAATACTAACTGTATGCCTATCAACTAGAGATTGTGAAGCTCAACAGGGCACAGTCTTGACCACCCGAGGGCTCACAGTTTCTCACTATAAATAACTAACCTTAAATTAACCAATCGTAGCATACAAATGGAAGATTGCCCAACTCTCCCTTAAAGGAGCCCTTCCAGGACAGTCAAGAGTGTCTAACATCTTTACTGCTCTCATTTAATTATCTTTTAACAGCCAATTAACTCAAGGATGGGAGAAACTGAAGTGCAAAACCTGAGCATGTCGGGGGAATGGCAGTCGCAGTGATTGCGAAGTCTTCAGCCACCGCAAGCAGTATCTGCGGGTTCTACTCCTTGGTTTCTGTTAAATGACAGAATAGAGGAGGCAGTCATTGTAGCTGTGCCCTGGTACAAGTCCTGATTCTCTGTAAGCAAATTTTAAAATCTGACACTTGCTAATGATAACAGAAGATAATCTCTGAGCACTTGCTCTGTGCCAAGCACCAATCGAAGCATGGGTTATGTCACCGGGCTGAAGAAATCCTGAGAGAAGCGCCACGGTCTTTCTTCCTCTGTGGATGCACACACAGGGGACTAAGGTGCAGCTCGGCAGAGCCAGGAATCAAGCCAACGGGCTGGGCCAAGACCCTTTGCTTAAAACTACTTTTACACCCTAAACCCCAGCAACAGTCTTTGAAGGAGTAGCTGGCATGACGGCAAGTGTATGTGTGACATGCTCTGGTTTGGGGGTTTTGTTTGCCATTCACTGGGACGTTTTTATTCATGTATATAATGTGATTTCATTCTCCTCACTCCCCCATTGCCCTCTCTTGACTTCCCCTTCCCTTTCCACTGGTGAGTGTTGGGGGGGGGGGGCATTGGTCGACCCTTTACACACTGTTGATGGGAGTAAACTGAAAACAGAGAGAAATGCAAACTAATGCAGCCAATATGGAAATTGGTATGAAAGGTTAAAAAAAACCTGAAAGTATTATATAAATCCAGTTCTACCTACCACTTTGAGCAATATCCCCAAAGGATTCAAAGTCAGCATACCACAAAGGCACCTGCACGTTCACATTCATGTTTCGTTCATACTTACTGAGGCAATGTTCACAACAGCCAGGCTATGAAAGCAGCCAAGGTGCCCACAAACAGATGAAGGGATACAAAATGCTGTCTTAACTGCATTTGTCAAAGTCAAGTTAGAGTACTGGTATCCCTGAGAGATAATTTTTCTTCATTCCCTTCAACATCATTAGCTTTGAATTGAGGACATTAAATAGTCCTTGGATTTTAGATAAAATTCTCATGTAAAGTGTGGTTGAGCTTCCCAACTCTTCCCTCCCCTATAACATGCATCTCCTTGCGCTGACTTCATGATTGGCAGAGAATTGTCTCTTGACCTTGGGTTTCTCCAAGCAATAGGCCAGTGGGACATTAGCATACATGGCACACATCAAGGATGGAGCTTAGCTTCTGCCATGAGCTTGACCTCTTGCACATCCGCCTGTCAGCAGATGTCTCAGGCAGCCACTGCTCTAAGGGAAATGAGAGACACGTGGAGCAGACCTAGCTCCAATACACAGCTTAGAGCAGCAGTCAGTCAGGCCTAGCTTAGCCCCAGTCCACCCCATAGCTGGTTGAGAGAGAAACTTGCTGCTATAAGCAGCTAGAATTTCAAGTTTGCTTGTTATGAAATTGTAAACCTTTGATGAATAAAACTTCTTCCACTGGCTATGTATTAGTTCCCTTCATATTATTTTAACAAAATAGCCAAGACAATTAACTTCTGAGAAAGGTTTATTGGGGCACAAAGTCCTGAAGGTTCTACTCCCTGATCCGGTAGCCACTTTGGGCTTCTAGAGAGAATGAGTCATCACTGTAGGAGGGTATTACAGGACAAATCACTCATCTTATGAGCCAAAAAGCAGAGAACAGGATCATTAGGAGGGTCCCACAAGCCCTTTTGGGGACATGCCTCCATCACACAAGGACCTCCAAGTAGGCACTACCTCTCCCAGGTTCACAGCGCTTCCCAGCAGTGCCACCCTTAAAACCGCACCTCCAACACAGAAAACCTTAGGACACACTCGTCCAAACCACATCAAGAATCTTAAAGGGCATTACTATTGATTTCTTAGAGATATTCTAAGAATAGACCATAAACTGGGTCACTTCAGCAATGGAAAAATGATTTTCTCATAGTTGGGGAGGTTAGATGTCTAAAATCGAAGTGACGGCAAGGTTGCTTCTTCTAGAAACTGTGAGGAAAAATCAGTTTGATGTGTTCCTTCAGGCATTCCTAGCCTTACCAAAGAGCATTCTCCCTCTTATCCTCACAGTGCTCAAATACCCCTTTTCAAATAGACCGTCAGCCATATCGGTAAAAAGTCCACCCAAACATTTTCATCTCATCATCTACGATGATACTAGTTCTAAATAACGCTACATTTGTAGGCACCGTGGGCAAGGTGGGACTTCAACATCTTTAAGGGAGAACACAATTCACCCCAGAACACCATCCCTGATCTTTCAGAGGGTGGGAGAGAAAATAACACTGGAAGGGTCTGATAGCTTTTGGGCAGCAGAAAATAGAAGAATCCATCTTTCTGTATCGTTATAGTGAGCTATAAAACATGTTAGGTTTGCTATGGCTTCTAAACATTAAGTACTTAAAAATCAATGCCGTTTCCATTTAGTACGCATGTATGCAGCTGCGTATGTGTGACAGCTGGGGAAACATCACAACACGCAAGTGGAGGTCAGAGGACTAGCTGTGGGAGTTCCTTCCACCGTGTTCAAACTGAGATTAGGCTTGGCAGAAAGCGGCTCCGCCGGCTGAGCAGTCCCCCCAGCCCCAACGTCAAACATTTTATCATGCACATGTAATAAGTGCCCTTGGCCCTGGCACATCCCTTAAACTGTACGCTGTGTGCCTCCTTTCCAGCTCTCACCATATTAAGCCTACCCTTCCCTTCGTGTTTCTGTTTCCCGCAGTCTCCTAATGCCCTCTTACTGAGGGCTGGTGGTTCACACTTAATTTTCTTTGCTGCTAAAGAGGCTTCCTACATGTTCTTTCCTTGCCATGTTCCCCTGGCTATACTCAACGCTTGTCTCCTCTGACCCCCTACCCAGCTGCTGCAGCAAGAGTGCTTTAATAAGTGCTGAGGAGAGCTGCTCTAGTATGCCAGAATAGAATTGTATGACCTCCAACCTTTTCTTTTATGACTCTTTGTATCTTCAATAAACCTGTAAAAGACCTAAGCACAAATTGAAATTTGTTCCAGTTTTTACCCTTTACAGAAATAAGCATACCCACTAAAGCCATAACATCAAAGCACGAGCCAGGCTTCAGTAAATTGCATGTTTAGTTGGGTCAAGAATACAATCCCTTATCCGGTGTTTAGAACTCTCAGTGTGCAATGTCTGAACACAGAACAGGGTTTACAGTCCTTTCCAAATCAGACTCGATAATGTCCGCACTGCTCAGCTTTCATTAAGGGGACCTTACCCACCACCACTGTCTGGTAATTTTCAAACGGTGGGGAGGACTCAATACTCTAGGGGGAACTCTTGGGCATTCACATAGGAGCATCAGGTTAGTGGTTTATCAGGCCACCTTTTTGTTTTTAATGCAGAGACTGAACCCGGGCCCTCATGCATGCTGGCTACACTTCTAGGCCTGCATTCAAATACTATTCATGAGAACATTAGAAATGAGTAGGAACTCATGTTAGAAATTAGTACAGCAACATCTACTTTTCAAGGATGCTTATAATGATGCATCAATATTTAAAACATTTACATTCGGCAGCAGGTTCAGGCCAGCACTTACTTTCCTTTTTTTTTTTTTAACAATGTAACCTATCAGATCTTCCATTCAGTAGTCAAAGTGTGGTTCAGACTGACCTCATAAGCATCCACCAATTAGATAGTGAGGGATACAGGCTGTTGGGCTTAGGCTAAGACTTTACCTAATCAGATGTTATTCTAGTAAGACCACCAAGTGATGCTCATGGGCTTTCAAGTCATAGGTGCTACATCAGCTTTTCTCTTCCTATTTCTACACAAAGGGACAATTTCCTTTCCAGCGGAACTCGTCAAAGTCCTCAACTGAGTACCTCAGAGAGAGAGAGAGAGTGAGATGACATGTGTGTGGAATCTCCCTTGGTCACTCTGAACTTTATTTATTGAGGCAGAGTCTCTAAGTCTCTTGGTCTCCCTGATATATCTCTCCCACAGACTTCCCAGGCACAGCACTGCTCTTCCAAACTTTGTGATCTCCTGTGGAACACTTGTAGCTACCTACAGCTGCTTCTCTGTGTAAGTACACAAAAAGCCTCAAAGATCTAATTTAGCCACTCGGATTTCCGTGGCCCCAGGAGCATCCCATAGTCTTACCTCGTAGGTTACAACCTAAAGCTCCAGTATCCTTCTTTGAGAGCCACAGAATTATTCTTGTTCTTACTGTTAGGTTTGTGGTTTTGTATGCCCTAATCTTGCTAGTGTGCCTCTCCTCAGGCAAACGTCTCTGTTTTTAAGAATTTTATCTTTGAGTTTTCTGAACACAGAACAGGGCTTCCAGTTCTCTCTCTCTCTCTCTCTCTCTCTCTCTCTCTCTCTCTCTCTCTCACACACGCACGCACGCACGCACGCACGCACGCACGCAAGCAAGCAAGCAAGCATGCACACATGTACACAGAAGGCCCAGGAAGGCCGGAAGAGGACACTGGATGCCCTAGAGCTGGAGTTATAGGTACTTTATATGAGCAACCCGACATAGGTGCTGGAAAGGGAACGCAGGTCCTCTGCAAAAGCAGTACAAGCTCATCACCACTGAACCTGTCTGTGGTAGTCTGAATGTAATTGGTCCCCATAATCTCTTAGGGAGTGGCACTATTAGGAGGTGTGGCTTTGTTAAGTATGGCCTTGTTGGAGGAAGTGTATCACTGTGGGGGCAGGTTTCGGGGTTTTCTATGCTCAAAATACTGTCCAGTGTCTCAGTCAACTTCCTGTTGCCTGCAAAATATAGGCTGCTCAGCTACTCCACCACCACCTGTACGCTGCCATGCTCCCCACCATAAGGGACTGAACCTCTGAAACAGTAAGCAAACCACCCCAATTAATTTTTTTTTTTACTTTTTTTTCGAGACAGGGTTTCTCTGTGTAGCCTTAGAGCTTGTCCTGGAACTTGCTCTGTAAACCAGACTGGCCTAGAACTCACAGAGATCTGCCTGTCTCTGCTCCCCGAGTGCTTGGATTAAAGGCGTGTGCCACCACCATCTGGCTTAAATATTTTTTAAAAATATTTATTTATTTATTATGCATACAATATTCTGTCTGCATGTATACCTGCAGGCCAGAAAAGGGCACCAGACCTCATTACTGATGGCTGTGAGCCACCATGTGGTTGCCGGGAATTGAACTCAGGACCTTTGGAAGAGCAAGCAATGCTCTTAACCACTGAGCCATCTCTCCAGCCCCTGGCTTAAATATTTTATGAGTTACCATGGTCATGGTGTGTCTTCTTCACAGCAATAAAAACCCTAAGACATCATCTCTAGATCTTCTGTCTTTAATAACTTATGTGGAAAATAATTTCAAACTTAAGAATTAGCATTATGTACTTTAGTAAACTCGGCAATGGACACAAACACCTTTATGGATACTACTACCTCCATTCTGATATATCAATTGGCAACTCGGCAGCATTTCTCCTCCAATATATGATCTAGTTTAGGTCAGAAATAATACTGTCTTACCTACTGAGCCTCTTCAGATCTGTGGCCTTTCATAGCCTGATTATTTTAACATTAATACTTTAATGAGGTTTATTTATATGTGTCTGCATTTATGTGTACTATGTGCATGTCCAGTGAAGTCAGAGGCCAGAAGAGGAACTCAGTTCACCTGGAGCATCTGCTACAGGATGGGTACCGGGAACCCAACACAAGTCCTCTGAAATTTCAAGTACTCTTATCCACTGAGCCATCCCTCCTGCTCCACATCCTTACTTTTATTAATGTGGCCAATATTGGGCTGGACCAGGAGTAGCACTTGCTTAGCACACCCTACATTTGAAGAGTACATAGCCTGTAGGGTCAAGGGTTAAGGGTAGGTTTAGGCAATACATTCTTAGCCAAGTACTGTATAGGTGACAACCCCGTTAAAACTGCCAAATCTGGAGGCACCGGATGTCCACTTGCCACTTGGGCAAGTTGATTTTGGCCACATGATCAAGGTTGTGTCCAATTTCTCCACTGTCAAGTTGCTTTTCCCTTGCAATGTGCAATAGGATAAATACCCTGCCCTTGATAATGGTCATATCCTAATCCTCAGAACTTTGTACGAAGGTTGCTTCATATGGCAAGGCAGCCTTAGCAGATATGTAAGGGGGGCTAGTGTCTGGATCATCTGGGTGAAGCTTAATGCAATTCCAAGAGGCCCTACCTGAGGAACACAAAAGAAGGAGCAACCTGACAACTGCTACCCTAAAGGTTTTGAAACTGGCAGGAGGAACTAAGAGCCAAGAAATGCAGACCCCCTCAAGGAACTGAATGGGTAGCAAATGTATTCTTCCGGAAGGAACCAGCTTGGAATTTTTAGCTGTATAAGACTCAGCTAAGATTTCTTAACCCCAAAACCTTTTCAAGAAACTACACTTGTAGCAATCAGCTAAAGAAACAACAGGAAATTGACATCGTAAAGCCCCATAAGTAGGGATCCTATCAAGATTTCCTCTTTAGCACTAAAGTGAAGACTGCCTCAGTCTTCAATGACTGCCAAATGTTAAATTTCCCCCTCCAATTCTACCACCTTAACATAATTCAGCACTCAAAGTAAGAACCTATTCATGTCCTTCACTTGTTTCTATATTGTTCATACACACTCCAGATTTCAGGATTTTAAAGATTTTATGTGAGTATGTGTTTGGGTATGCATGTATGTGGGTGCCTGTGGAAGCCAAATGAGGGCATTGGACCCCTTGGTGGTGAAGTTAAAGGTGGCTGTGGGAGCTAGAAACTGAACTAGGGTCCTCTGCAAGAGCAGAAGTCATGAGGCCAGAGTCAGATTCAAACCATAGACAAAAAATCAGGATGAGCTATATGACCCTATATTTGGATTTGTGGTCTGGCTGCCATTGAAACCTGAGCCAGGGGACACCAGGTGCAGAAAATCCACCCAGTGTGAGTGTACAATAGAAATACCAAAGAATGAGGTCACTGATGTGCAAATGGGGGAAAAAAGATTTGGTCACAGAAGTGCCCACCTACAGATCCAAAATACCATTCCAGTTTTCTAGCCTATTTTTTGTGCACCTTCCCAAGTTTCTGGTCCCCTTAGTTCCATGAAGGAAATAAGAAGGAACCCAGCAAGGGAAGACTGGGCTTTGAAGTTTCCTGTCACCACAATGGGACTGCACCCTTGCTCAGAGCAGGATACCCTACCCACCTCACACCACAGATTGTTTACTTGAAGCCCAAACTTGAGTAAGTTCTTCAAGTCAGCCTCCTTCTTCCATGGTCTACTTAAAAAATGCTATTCTAAAGAACTCCCCCTTTAGAGTGAACTCTAATGTCAAAATTATATCCTATGTGCACTGAACTTTCATCTGCCTCCATCACACTTCTGAGAAAAATGCCCGTGATGGTGGAATCGGAATCCAGTGCCTGGTGTGTCTATTCCTTTCCACTAAGACACTGTCTCTGCAGACATGAAGCACTCCAGCAGCTATGGACAACAGATGAGTAGTGGAGATTGTTTAACATGGTTGTGGCGACAACTTGAAATAAATACTGAATGTGACGGGACCAGGCGAAGCATGAAATATACTGACAGCTTCTAACACTGGGAGCATTCAGATGGGAGAGTCAGAGTAGCTAATTAAACTCAGACACACACAGATCAAGGTGATGTCTAAAAACTAAAAGGATAATGGGGCTAGAGAGATGGATGAGCAGCTAAGTAATTACTGTCTTCCAGAGGACCTGAACTTGGATTCCTGCATCCAGGTCAGGAAGCTTATAACTACCTGTAACTCCAATTCCAGGGGGTCTGGATGATGCCCTCTGCTGGACCCCGCAGGTGTAACACACACACACACACACACACACACACACACACACACACACACACACACACACACAGAAGAAAAGAAGGAGAGGAAGGGAAGAAGGAAGAAAATAGCTGCTACAGGGATGCCTCGGGAATTAAAAGCACTTGCTGCTCTTCCAGAGGACCCAAGTTTGGTTTCCAGTATTCACATCAATGAGCCTATAACTAGAGCTCCAGGCTGTCTAATGTCTCTGGCCTCCATGGGCACATGCACTCACATGCACATCCATGTAGATACATACCTGCCTACACATACATAATAATCTTTTGAAAAACAGAGGACATGTAATGTGCTAAGGTTATACATGTAGTCAGAATTAGTGTGAACCTAAGCTACCAACATAGCCATTAGCCAAGATGTAAAAATCTTATAGAAAAAAGTCAAGAAAAACGATCTCTAATAAAATTAACTCTAGGGTCAAAGCCTAGTCTTCAGTATGTGGGGCTTTCCATCTCTAGGGAAAGGGGTAGAGCAAGTTTCCTATACTCTTTGGAGGCAATCAACAGGCTGGACTGGTCTGCCTCCTTACTCAGGAGAGCTCTCTGCTCTACATTTCTGAGCCAAGTCGCAGAGAGGGGGCCTATTCCCCAGTGCTTCATCATGAAGGCACTGCTCACCGCAATGATCACATAGCTGGTCAGTTCACAGAAAACTGCCTGCATTAGTGAGCCAGCCTAAACAACCCCAGGACCTCCAGATACACGAGATAAGTATACCTGCCCAGCCACATTAATCATCTCATTTCCCAGTGAAATCACAACCAAGAGGATTCAAAAAGCTTTCCAAAAGCACTGGGCTATTTCTTGCCGGTGTTCTATTTCTCATTTTTGAAATGAGTAAAGCAGAAATCAGTGGAATGGCTGCATTAGTAATTGAGATCTTAAATGGTTTTGGCTGAGGAAAACTGGCCTGCCAGAGTTGATTTGCAGTTCTGAGAGAGGGACGAAGGAAGCATGAAGGACAGTGGTTCTTGAATTCTGTTTAATCAGAAACCTTCATGGGAAAACATCTGGATCTCCCTCTCTACTGGTTTCTTACTGAAATTTAGCCTTTCCCTTTAGCATGAATGTAGGTGAGAAACCATGCTATTACTGGCAATTTCTATGACATTATCAACAAGAGAAATCAACACCTTATCACATTTCAGTACAGATCTTATGTTTATCCTTATTACTACATCAAAATTATATTACTCAATGCACCACTCTATCCAGCTATGTAACAAGCAATAAATCAACTCAAATATTAAACTATAAATTCTTGGAAACTAATATAACCTATTTCCAGCTAATCTTATCTATTGAATATTTTTCAAATGTTTCTAAAGAGTCTCAGTTTTCACTAGACAACTCTCAAATTAATCTAAAATACAAGAATATTAAGAAATCCTGGTTGCGGGTGGAGAGATGACTCAGTGGTTAAGGAGTCTGACTGCTCTTTGAGAGGACTGGAATTCAATTCCTAACACCCAAGGCAGCTCACAACCAACTTGTAACTGCAGTTCCAGAGGCTCCAACACCATCTTTCTAACCTCCAAGGACACCAGGTACACAAGTGGTGCAGATATATAAGCAGTCAAAAGGCCCATACACATAAAAAATTAAATCAGTAAGCATTACAAAAAGAAAAGAAGCCATCTCATTCAGTTTTGAGACTTAGCAAGGTAACAGAAATGGGCATGGTATATTTTTTAAAATGTATTAATGTTATTATTTGGAACAAAGACTCCAGACAGGGAGCTAGAGGGATGGCTCATCAGTTATGAGCACTTGCTGCTCTTGTGGAGAACCTGGGTTTGGTTTCCAGCATCCATAACAGTACACAACTACCTGTAACTCTGTGTCCAGAGGATCTGCCTCCCTCTTCTGGCTTCCTCAGGCACTAGGTACATACCTGGTATACATACATGTAGGCAGGCACTCATATATGCACATGAAAATAAGTAAGGTTTTAAGAGAAGACACTAATGGGCCGGGTGGTGGTGGCGCATGCCTTTAATCGCAGCACTTGGGAGGCAGAGGCAGGCAGATCTCTGTGAGTTCAAGGCCAGCCTGGTCTACAAGAGCTAGTTCCAGGACAGGCTCCAAAGCTACAGGAGAAACCCTGTCTCGAAAAACCAAAAGAGAGAGAGAGAGACAGAGAGAGAGAGAGAGAGAGGACACTAGGCAACAGGGTGATTAAAGGCCAGGTGTTTCTTCAAGGCCGCATAGCAGCTCCTACACAATAATGAGGTATCACTGCCAATCAACTGGCTTCTGGAACAGGGTGCACCAAAAAAAAATGCTGTCCCAAGAGGGATGCTACGCAGCTAGTGCCACAATGAAAATCAGCAACTACTGAGAAACACGCAGTGGGAATAAAATGCTTAGAAGACAAAGCTGTTGGATGAAGAGCAGCTCCACTTAAGAGTTTCCGACAGAGAGCAACACAGAACCTAACACACATAGCTCCCTTCCCTCAGGAGTCATGAGAACAGGATAAAACCGATCGATTTATTGACAGACAGATGACAGACAGAAATACAAACTCTTGTGGCAGAGAAAGAGAAAGCAAGGACATGACTATTCAAACTACACAGGAAGGAACAGCGCATCTTTTTTATTTTGATATCAGCAGTGCTCTAGCCCATTAAAAAGCACCACCAACTCAGCTTTCCCCTGGCCCAGTTGGATCAGTTTTATAAATATTCAATCACATTTCCGGGAGAAAGCAGCATTTCATGTCCTAATACATCAATTCTTATTATCTGCTGTGTTGAATAGAATTTTTAAACACTACCCATATTTGTCTGTCTTTATTAAAAAGCTAGGACATATATATTCCACTGTTCAAGGAAACTTTCATACCACACAACACTAGAGTCATTAAGAAAAATAGCATCGCTGGCTCATTAGCATTTCTTTAAAAGGCAGCCAAAGCAAGGGTGGGTTTTAACTAGTGCACAGGGCTGGGGTGGGGAGCATTGGTTCAGTTTGCATGTTTCTCTGTTAAAATAATAATGGTTCAAAACTGAGATCCTCCTTCAGCAAATACAAAGAAATTAGTCTGAATTCACTTTTATCACTCAAGATAAATTCAACACCGCTTCCTTTATTTTCTCCCAAATGTATTTTCCAAGTAGCCTTGCATAACCGTATCCTCTTCATTTCTATCACTTGGCTTAGCAGGACCTGAGTCACCAGAAATATTAGTGCATCTGTGGTTGTGGCCTCAAGTTACTCCTCAAGTACCAACCAGGTCATGCTTGCATTAATAATATATCCCTACAGTTGATACACTTGTTTTCTTTACTCCAATGAAGCAAAAATTGAGCTGGATGTGGTGGTACAAGCTCAGTTCTCAGGAGTTCCAGGCAAGCCTGGGCTACATAACAAGTTCCAGGTTAGACCAGGCTACATACAGACTGTTACTTTGTCTCAAAAGGAACAGTGAAATAGGGGGAGGGACAATTGGCCCCAAGTAAAATTCGTAACTGCAGCAGTTTCAATCCTCCACAACATAAGAAGTGTTTCGACAAATTACAGAAGCACTTGGGTAGAGAAGTGCCTACTTGTCTGTTTTTAACCTATCCATGAACAAAAATTATTGATAAACTTATCTAATTTGAACATGACTCTCCTTTTATTCTGTATTGTTTCTTCTTTCATAGCAATCCAAACTACAGCAAGTCTGCACTCATTTTAAAGATCATTTGGTATGGCCTATATCATTTATTCCTGTCTTAGGAGGAACAATGAAGAACGTTCAGTGTTGGCCCTGAATCCACCTCACTAAGCATTACATTTCTCATGTTTTACTTACTGTAAAAATGCCACAAATGAACCAATTCCACTGATAGAGTATAAATCTTGTACACACAATACGAAAGACAATTCAAATTGGTTGGATTGTTATCCACAATATATACAATACCAAGTTGATATTCACATGCACTTTCTTGTTTGTTTTGTTTTCGAGACAGGGTTTCCTTGTGTAGCCTTGCCTGTCCTGGAACTCACTCTGAAGACCAGGCTGGTCTCAAACTCAGAGATCCTCTGCCTCCCAAGTGCTGGGATTAAAGGCATGAGCCACCAGTGCCTGGCCACATGCACTTTCTTAGCAGTTCCTAAATTGTTCTTTTAACCACAGGACTCCAGGAACTCTATCTACTGTGCATCTGCACATCCTGCAGTCTTCTTGGAGTCTTAGAGCAGCTACCCCAGATAAAGATGTTTGTATTTACATGGAATTCATCAGTGAGACTGGGGACAGAAATAAGCTTTTGACTTCCAACTTTTCAGTCAGGCAAAATCTTCTGCTATTCTCAGGTCCACTTTATAAGGCAGAGGTGGTGAATAGGCTGTGGCTCACTCACCACTGTGATACATGAAGTCACTACTACAATTCACACAGACATTATGACATGAGCACTGTTTTGGAACTAAACAGTCTAGAGTATCTTTGTCTAGGCCATCAGACATAAGGAAGAGGAAAATGGGCTGAAATAAAGGGACAAAACACATGATAGGTCTCTTCTGTAATTTTAATTGAAGCACTGCTAATCATGTAAGTCTTTTGAAAGCACCAAATTTTAAGATCTAAGTCAATTTGGGGGTGGGGGGGAGAAACACTATCAGGAACTTCTCTCCAGAACAAAACAATGATGTTCATTCCTCCATATGTCCAAATTAAAGTCTACTGAAGCCAAAACTAAAACCCAAACCCCACACAGAGAAAAAAAGATAGATCCTAAAGTCACATTCTAGGGGGTCAGTGCATTCCGCAGTCTTCGCTGGGCTGTCTAACTGTCCTTCGGCTGACTTTCAAAAATTAACACCCTAGCTCATCAAAATATACATTTTTCCCATTGGCTTTTTTAAATTAAAAATAATAATTAAAAACAAACAACAAAAAAAAAAACACTTGAAGGAATTCAGTTGCCTGACTCGGTTGATGGCATACAGGGCAAATGGAAGTCAGGAAGGCGGCTTGCAGCACACGACATTCAGGGGATGCTCATCTTTAAGGCTTAGCTTTCTTCCAAACAGTGTAAAATACCCACCTGGACCAGGAGTCAAGGAATAAGAATTCAAGGAGGAGCAGGTGCCACTTAACATGTGTATATAGGCCGACAAATTGAAAGATGGACAGGGACTTATGGGCGTAGGTTGAACACTGTGGGGATAGGACAAAGGGCTTTTAAACAAGGCACTTTGCAGCATGGGCCATCCACCATTTGGACCATCTGACATTTGGAACAAAGACTGAGGAAGTACACTACTAAGTTCTCTCAGGTAACACTGCTGCTTCTGCTCTGGAGCTCTCCCAAAATTCTGAAGCATCGGTGTGAGGAGAAGAATGAATAAGGGAAATTGGATGGGAGTAAAAAAAAAAGGAGAAAACAGCAGGGAAAGGTGAAAGAGTAGAAGAGCAGAAGGACATGGGAATCTAAGACCCAGAAGCCTTCTCCCATATTACCCCTACTCCTCAAAGTGCTAAAAATGAAAAAAGAACTTCCTAAAGGGACAAGGGAGAATGAAGATGGAGATGCTAAATCTCCACAAGCCATTGAAGGACATGGCTACCCAGCAGCCAGAGTATCCCCCTCTTTAGACAGAGGACCTAGGCAGTTCTTGTCTCTTACTAGGCATCCAGCTTCCTACCTGCCCAAGCTAGGAGCCACTCCCAGGGCCAGCCGCATTGCAGGGTCTCCCTGACAGTAACTGCCATCATGGAAAAGAACCTGGACTCAGCTTGCAGCTATGGAAGCTACTGACTGTGGACTAGGTTTACCACAAACATGGCTAGTCTTGCTAGTCAGCTTACTCTGGGCACCCCCCATTTTCCCTTTCCTATGCTGAGATTACAGGGGGGCCATTAAGATTTTATGGGGGTTCTGGGAATTCAAGCCATTTCTCGAGTTTTGGGTACACATCAGTACCCTAGAGGACTGAGGAAACAGGCCTTTGGGCTCCACCTCTACATTCTCATTAGGGAGATGACAGAAGAATTTGCATATCTAACTAGCTCCCAGGTGATGTGCCTGGCTAACGTCTATCTTTGACAGCAATTGTTTCTATTTTAGATCAGGGGGACTTAATGATTAAAGGCCCCTGGGAAGCTATGACAAGGGATGCCCCAGTCTCTAAGATTCAGAAATAAAGGCTACTTTTTCAAGTTCCAAGGAAGAGTCCCAGTTAAGTTTGAAAGTCAGAGTTTATACACTACAGAGCTAGTTCTGCTTGTTGTTATGATTAATAACGGCAACATGTGATGTACTTAGATGTTCTGGAAAGGCAGCACATAATGTCATGGTCAAAGGATACAATTCCAAGTATGAAGGGACACAGACAATCTCTTTTGAGAATTCCACAGGACAATAGAGGCGCCCCAGCTGTTCTTCATAGAGTGACAGGGCTTCAGTCAAATTGACACAATTCCCCTAAATCAGAGAGAAAAGGAAACATTGGGATTTCTAAGTCATACTCACTTGAAGGTCTCTAATAAAGAAAGAACAATTGGAGCTTGAGATAAAAGTTCATCTTTAAAAAATGAGATAAGGCCTCTATACTTCCACAAATTGCACTGGATTCTATTTATGGGTTCATTAGTTCATTCTCTTTCTACCTCATTTACAGAGCAATTTCAAATTACTGAAGTATGAAGCAAAAGAAAGCAGTGAAGCCAATTTGTCATTAGTGACATAGTTCCTTGTATCCACACCACGCAATTTAGCATATTCATCCACAACCCACTCAAAGTAAACTTTTTGTCAGTAATAGGCACAACTGCATTGAAACTGAAATAATCAAAATAATGTTCTTGCTTTCCATGCTGATTTAAACTACGTCCCTTAAACAACAACAAGTTCTGACAGAGAACTGCAGTCATACCTCACCCTTTCCTCAAATTCTGATTTTTAAAGTGTAATATTGTGCGTAAACATGGTGTGTGCATGTGTTGCTGCATGAGTGTGACAGTCTAAAGATAAGTTGCTGGAATCAGTTCTCTCCTTCTACCTTTTTCGTGGCTTCTGGGACTCAAACTCAGGCCGTCAGGCTTCTGCTGTAGGAACAACGTGAGATGAAAACTTCACAAAAGTGGCCTATGCTATCAGACTTCTGAGAGCAGCCATCCAGCCATGAAAAGGGGTTAGAACTATTCCAAGAGACAGCCTTGGTGGTTTTAACTTAGCACATTCACTTAGCACAACGTCATCCTTTAGTGCCAGCCTGTTTAATAACCCATCATCTAGGGTCCTGCAGTGGGATTTAGCCAAAGTGCCCTTCACCAGCATATAATTTGGTTTCAACATCAAGTTCACCATGAGAGCATATAAACACCACACATGTAATTTACAATTCGTAAATAGAAAACACTGTCCAGTTGTTTTTAGAACACATCACCACTGGGGAAGCTATATAGAACGGAAATGCCACCAAGGTGTACAGCTGACTGGTTGTCTGCCATCTTAAAACTGACACCCTGCTCTGTGTTTAAAGAGGACATACATATGGGAGGGCCAGACCGCCTTACTGAGAATGTGGTACAAAAATTGGAAGGTTTCAACTTGTTCTTTCCCAACATTGTCAAGAAGTAGTTTTTCAAAAGAAAAAAAAGAAGGAACTCCACAAATAGAGACCTACCCAAAAAAGGAACATGATAAATTTCACTTTCCTGTCTACATAAATAGAACATTTTTTTCTTTTCTTTTTAAGGAAGATACATTGGAGTTCCAAAACAAAACCCAACAGCAAAGAAATAATCACCCATTATTAGTTCAGTAGCTTTGATTCTAGAAAATTCTCCATCTCTCATATTAGACTTAAGTAACACTTGCTTTTTTAGTTTATAAACTTTTGTATTGTTTACATTTTTAAACTTAAATCAGTTTGTACTATTTTTGTAATATAAATCCTTATCTGAGTGTTTCTTACTAGGTTCAAAATTAAGCAAAACTAGTTGGGTGTGGTGGCACACACCTTAAATCCAAGCACTCAGGAGGCAAAGGCAGGTGGATCTCTGAGTTAAAGGCCAGCTAGCCTGCTCCATACAACCAGTTCCAGGCCAGCCAAGGCTGCTTAGTGAGGCTCTGATCTCAAAAAACGGGCAGTAGGACTAGGACAGTTGATTAAGTGGTTAAGAACACTTACTACTCTTCTACAGGACCCAAGTTCAGTTCTCAGCACCCATGTTTGACAGCTCACAACTGCCTATTAATTCTAGATCCAGGGTGACCTGACACCTCTAGTTTTCATGGTCATCTGCATATTCGCATGCACATACCCACACACATATACACACAACATTAAAAATGACAAATCTTATGCAAGCAAAACTAAACAGTCAAAAAAAATCACACTTATGTGAACCACAAAATGTACAAAAATTGTTGAGAATTGACACTAAAGGACAGGTAAGATGGCTCAGTGGTTAAGAGAACCTGAATTCATGCAGAGAACCTGAATTCAGATTCCAGCACCCATGTTGGGCAGGCCACAATCACAAGTAAATGCAGCTCCAGGGGATCTGATCTCAGTGGTCTTAAAGAGTACTTGCACTCACATGCACACACACGTGCACACACACACACACACACACACACACACACACACACAGTTTTTGTTTCATTTCTTGTGTAGCACTGGCTATTCTGGAACTCTCTACATAGAACAGAATGGCCTCAAGACTCACAGAGATCTACCTGCTTCTTTGGATAAAAGGCCTATGCCAGTATGCACAGCTTTAAAAAGTCAAAAAGAAAAACTGACAGTAAAGAGGCTGGAAAGACAACTCAGTGGTGAAAAGCACATAATGGGATTGCAGACATTCAAGAGGTTCAGTTTTCCACACTCGGGTCAGAGGGCTCACGAATTCTTGTAACTCCAGCTCCAGGGAATCTAACACTCTCTTCTGGACTCTGTAGGCACCCATACTTACACACATATAATTTGAAAGACAAAATAAAAATAAATGAAGAAATTTTTCAAATGATGCTAATGATGGATTACTTCCAGAAAGCAGTAAAGCTTTAATTTAGCAAGGATTACAGATGTCTAAAGGGTACTGATAATGAGCAGTCCAAGCTATGGGGTTGCTCAGGAATTTGCTACATTTTCACTGTGGTTTCCATGTGTTTTACATACCCATTATTGTAGGTAGCAGCCTATTTTTTCTTCTTTTTTGGCTTTTCAAGACAGGGTTTCACTGTAGTTTTAGAGCCTGTCCTGGAACTAGCTCTTGTAGACCAGGCTGGCCTTGAATTCACAGAGATCCACCTGCCTTTGCCTCCCAAGTGCTGGGATTAAAGGTGTGTGCCACCACCACCCGGCTGCCTATTATTTTTTTAAGTAAGTGGTTGGAGACAGAAGATAGATGGTCAAGTCCCAGGATCTTACTTCTACCCTCAAAAATGCACATTCCTAAGTTCGGTGGCAAGATAATAAGGCTACCTTCAAGCACCCAGGATGATGCCAGTGATGTCACAAATTTGCCACTGTGCCACAAGCAATGTGTTGGTAGGGAACATTCAGTTTCTGAAAATCATTATATAAAATCCTCATCCCACCATTAACGTTCTCCATTTTTCTGCTACACACTCCAGCTAAGGGCAGAAGCTAAGAGTGGGAATCAAGATTTATCACCTGAGCATGTCAATATATAGAAAAAAATAAGTAGAGTATAAGGGTATAAGTGAATGGTAGAACTCCTGTCTATCATGCAGGAATTCACCACAAAAATAAATCAATGATGAGGAGTGAATAAGTGAATGAATGAATGGTGGCGACTACAGCTTCCTGTAAGGCTTATGCTTCTTAAACCATGTGAATCTTAGTGTGTGGCACATAGACCAACACAATAAACAACCCCAGGACATCACAAAATGGTATCACTTTATATCTCCACTTGTACTGAATGGGAGGACAGAATGTGGGCAGTGATGTTTTGGGGATAATTCTTGGCAAAGAACACAGCCTTGGACTTATGATCTGGAGGTTTAAAGGAGAAACAGTTCACAGAAGCAAGTCCTCAAAGTTATAGTCATTAGTATTTGTACATGCTGCGTTCTCGTGGGACATTTCTATTAGTTTCCAACACTAAAGCACCAGTTCCCCTTAGCAAGCAAGCACAAAACTACATGATAATGCCTTTTACCTACTCCAAACTGACTGCTTCACAGAGGGTCCGTACTTAAATCCCCTTCCCTCAGCCTCCCAGGTAGTTGGGATTATAGGCAGATGGCACCCATGCCTAGCTTGTTTGCACTCTCTGTATTGGAGCAGAGGAAATTCTTCATGAGTGTAGTCCTGAATTAGTAAGTAATGTTGACATGAGCATGCCTCAGCCCATGGGACTGGAAAAGGCTTCCCCAGGTGAGATTCAAAGAGATGGTAATACCTTCTTTGAGGGTTTTAATGCTAGTGATTGACCAGTGTGTCCAAAACTAGCAACAACTTCTTCCCCATGGATGTTCACAACCTGCAACTGCTGGCCTATAGATACCTCCTAACAAGACAAGCTAACTTCTTTTCCCTGTGCTGTATATAATAAAACACAAAGGTTCCAAGTTGCTTGTAGTAATTGGCTCAACTCTATCAGAGTGCACATAGCCTACCTGACCCAGCTTCTCCACGCAGATGTGTCCTGTTCTTTCTTTTCATCATTTTTTTCACCACCCCTAGCCAGAGCTCCAGATCCAACCCATGCAGATCCTGGCAAGTCTCTGTTTGGTTATAAGATCCTAGAGCCTCATGTTTCCTCAATTAACTTGCATGACTTTCTTCTAATTGTGGAAATGTGGAGACAGGGAAATATGATAAACATGCTCCCAAAAAGTCCAACTAACTGAATCTGCATTGCTTTTAAAATACAAATCCTTGTTTGAGTCAGTTTCACCATCAATATCCTACATAAAACAGAGGCCTACCAACGTCCTCCATAAAGGGGCAGAGAGATCACATTTTAGACACCACAAACCATGAGGCCTCCCCAGCAATACTCCTCACTGCTCCTGGAGCCCAAAACAAGTGGCATGGCTGTTTATCAAGACACTCAAACAAAGCAGGCAGAGTTGGGCTACAGTGTGTAGACCCCGGCGTTAAGGTGCCATGTGCCCACAGGCTTTACATGCAGTGGGAAGAGAAGGAAAACAGGACAAGCTAGAGCTTTAGGTGTCTTGTGTATTCTAATTTCTTTCCAGCATTAGTCTTCTCAGATCCCATGAAGTAGTCAGAACAGACTAGAGTCTGCAGATAAGTGCTTTCAAGAAAAAAAAGACTTCTAACTATTCTGGGTATTTAAATATACCAATAATCTTAAAAGCAGTTCATCAGTTGCTACTAACAGTTGTACAGGAATAAGAAGTTCTGCTATGCAATTACACAGTATAAGGTAACTTTAGCTAATGATTGTGTTTTGTACACTTGAAAATGTTCCAAGAAAGGAAGCTGAACGTTTTCTGCACAAACATGTGGTATATGCTAAGAGGATACATGTGCTTAACTTGATTAAAAATTAGACAGTATATACATGCATGTAAACATCACATGGTAACTCTGTAAATGATCATTTTTATGTTTTTATAAATCAGCCAAAAATAAATTCATGTTAAAAATCTAAACCAGCCTAAATGATGCATCTACAATGCAGCTCCTGAACCTAAGGCTCAGGGAGCATCATAGAAAGGGTGCAGAAAGATTTTAAGAGCCAGAGGAACAAAAACAATATTGTGACATCGTGTCTGCTAGAAATGCTATGGAAGCTACACCCGTACTACAACAATATGGCTGCCAAAATAACACCTGAATGAGGATGACACTAATAGACATGTAACATGGGGCCCAACCCTAGACAAAGAACTCCAGGCAACTAAGGAAGGCTGAAAGCAGGAGAAATAGGCTTCCCCAGGGAAGAGCACACCAGTTGGTTATCTAATACCAAATGGGCAGCCCTGAAAAGTGTGTGTGTGTGTGTAACATTATACAGACTGAGCAGGTTGTATTTACATATATAAGCACACATATATGTGTATCTGTGTGTATGTATGTATGTATGTATCTAACAATTAAAGAAAAAGAGGCCATGAATTTGACAGAAAGCAAGGGGGGACACATGAAAGGGATTATAAGAAAGGGAAGGGGGAAATGATGTAATTACAATATGATTTTCAAAAAATATTTACAATAGAATGTACTGGGGCTGTAGAGATGGCTCAGCAGTTAAGCACACTGGCTGCTCTACCTACCAAGGGACTGGAGCTCAGCTCCCAGCACCTACTTGAGGAATCTCATAAGGCCCTGTAACTCTAGCTCCAGATCTGACACCTCCAGCCTCTACAGCCAGCTGTACTCACATGCATATACCCAGAGACACATGCATATAGATAAAAATAAATTTTTAAAGATAAAAGGAGCATATAGTATTCAGCAAAATTCAAAGATACACTTTAATAAAATGGATTACTGAGAAATCAATACAATATAAAATTGGTCACAAGGTAAAGTCTTTTTAGGGGATGGGAATTATGCACACAGGACAAAAGACATAATCCTGCTTAAGATGGTCCATATTAAAAATAATAACTCCTTATTTCAGTAAAAAAATAAAAAGGGTTAGTTAGAGTTTACATGCAATAGGATGAGCAATACTCTCTAGTAAACTTAGAGAATTCCGAGACCAGAGTACAAGGGTTGAACTTGGTTATTATTTTGTGTACCAAGTAATGAGACTGGATTAACAATTAGATGCCTTTTGTCACTTTTTAGGAAGAAGTGTATTTTCCTGTATATACCTATTTTATACAAAACCACAAATCCAAACCTTTTTTAAAGTTAAGACTACCCTCAAGAATGAAAGTTAAAAAATTAAAAATTAAAAACTTTTAAAAAAAATTTAAAAAAGAATGAAACTAACTACAAAGCAACAATTCACTTCTACATGGTGTCTGCAGCTCACACTACAGGCGAAGCTGCTCATCAAGAAGGGTGTGCTGCTAAATGGGCTTTTCCCTAGCGATGTACCTAGAAGATGGGAGAAGGGGAAAGAAACTGTGGTCTGTGTCTCCACCTGCTGGCGACATTTCATACTACAGTCAGGGCCAACAAAATCAGGATAATATTGTCTTCTGCTGTTAAGTAACAGCTCAGGATGACAGATTAGCTACTTTGAAATGTACTGCTTGAACAAGTATAATTCAAAGATATTGTTGTTCTCCTGACATATGTAAATTTCAAGAAAATGCAGTCAAATTGCAAATATTGACTCTTATTGAGAGTCATGGAAGTAGGGGGTGGGGACTGAGTGGTCTACCTGTGTGAAGTATTTCCCATCCTGTTTCAGAACTTTCATTGACAGGTCAAGAATCAGTCTGAGAAACTCCCATGTGGAATCTGGATGTGAAAAAAAAATAAGTTTTGTAAATATGTTTTCAAATATTTGTAAATATGTTATCAAATATTCAGTCACAGTCAATAAAACAAAAAGAAAAGACCCCAGTGTGCTGGCACATGCCCATCATCATCCTGGCACTTTGGAGGCAGAGGGAAGATCAGGAGGAGTTAAAGAGCATCATTGGCTACATAGTAGCTTTTTGGTCAGCCTGCACTACATGAGACTAATTTAAAGATGCATATACTTGAAAGTTTGTTCCTGAACAATAATGTACAATCATATAGCTGGTCTGTACAAACACCAACACAAACACCGAGGTCAAGATCAAGTTTGCATCTATTTAAGACAGACAGTACACCACCAATAAAGACTTAGCATAGGGCGTGAGAGTGTAGCTCAGTGGCAGAGAGTTTGTTCATTCGCAGGAGATCCTGGGTTCAATCCCCAGCACCGCTTTCAGATAAAGAACAAAGATTAGACACAAAGGCAGAGCTCAGTCTGAAAGAAGGAAGTCAGTACCATTCGCTGAGAAGCTGAGGAAATTCCTGGTTGTGGAAGAGACAGAATGCTGCAGGCCCCTTAACAGCCATTCATTGCCTACCTGTGTCAGACCTAACCTCCTTGAGAATATTCCAGGATTTGTGCATATGTATTAACAGAACACACTAGCTTCGACCAATGCCACAACTAAGAATGTCTTCAGAAAGTTTCCAAAATTCCTCCAGCAGAGGTTGCCCTGCTTTGCTGTAACCCACTTCATGTTGCCACCAATGTATTTGAAATATGCCTTGACTTGTGAATTTCTTTTGTTTTGCAACTATAAAAACATGAAACTCTTACCATATTGGAACATACTACTTACACTAAACTGAATCCATGTTCCCCAAACATGGTCACTCATATTTAGTTCCAGAACACTCTTACACCCTTTGAGGTATAAGATGTGTTCACATTAGGGAAAGGAAAAAAAATTAAAGCCACGTTAAAAATCCCGTCACCTTCCCACCGTCAATGCTAGTTCAACTGCTTTTAACAAATAAGAGGAGCTCAGAAGATGGCTCAGTGGGGAATGCACTTGCCATACAAATATAAGAATTTGAGTTTGACCGCCAGTACCCACACATAAAATGAGCATGGTGGCATGTGCCTCTGCAGTCCCAGTGATGGGGAGAGACAGGATTCCTAGGGCTTCCTGGCCAGCCAGCATTTCCTGCTTGATGAAAGTTCTCGGCTCAGCAAGAAAGTCTTTCTCAAAAAAATAAGGTAGAATGCAATTTAAGAAGATATTCAGTGTTTAGCAGTGCTCTTCACAAGTATGTGTGTGTGTGTCGGCGTGCACAAATGCACACATTTGTGAACATGTACATGTATATAGTTTAAAACACAGCTGTACGGTGGTGGCATACACCTTTAAGGCAGGTGGATCTCTGTGAGTTCAAGGCCAGCCTGGTCTACAAGAGCTCACTCCAGGACAGGCTCCAAAGCTACAGAGAAATCTATCTCAAAAAACAAACAAACAAACAAAAAAAGAGTTCAAAACACAATTTACCTTCTTCTGGAGATGTAGAGATTGGGACGGCTGTCAAATCATTAATCACATAATCAAACTCTCTCCCTTCTTTGGCGTACCGCTTCAGTACTGGAATACAGTCTTCTATGAGAACCTTTCAGAATGAACAGGATTGTATGTGTAAGTCAATACAAGGGGTGTCATTGAACACTTATGAATAGGAAATGAAAGCTGGGGGTTAAATTCACAGCAACAGCAAAGAGACCTTTCATCCCTGTCTGTTCATAGAAAAACAAAGTGTCAACCATATGCTGATATCCTTTCTGATTTAGTTCTCAAGCAAGTGGGTAGTCTAATATGTCAGCATCATTTACTAAATCTTTACCCAAATGAAATGAAATGTATCTTGGGCCTGGCGTGGTGGTGCACATCTTTAAATCCCAGCACTATGCAGGAGACAGAGGCAGAGGCAGGCAGATCTCTGTAAGTTTGAAACCAACCTGGTCTACATACTACAAGTACCAGGGCTAGGCTGTCTCAAAAAAGAAAGAGAGGAGAGAAGAGAAGGGAGGGGAAGGAAGGAGAGGGATGGGAGAGGGAAGGGGAAGGGAGGGAAGGAGAGGGGAGGGAATGAATTCATTTGGGATCATATGTTAGCAGCATGTTAGCAGTGTTACTTAACACATACTTCATATAAGTTCAAATTCTCATGATATCCCTCTTATCTGTCTTCACAGTCTGTGTCCAACTTCCTACTTGATTACAGGACTGCAGTAAATTAGTAATCAAAGCAAGTCTCCTTCCACAATAATTGTTCTCATAACTTCCCTTGGCTATTTTCAGACATTTGCTTTAATAAGAGCAACTTTGAAAACATCACTTGGCCTCACTCCCTTTGTTCTGATGAGAATTAGAAGAACAAATGAGAAGCAATGGAAAGTGTTCTGCTATCACCAGGCACAAGATACACCATGCCTTTCCACAGGCTTCATTTCACGTCTTTCAGTCAAATCACAAAGCTCACAATAGCCTCATAATACCTCTTGCTAAGTTCATTTCTAAGCATTTAGCAGATTATTTTCAGTAGGATTTCCTGCCACACACCTAATTTCCTTTTGGTGTTTTGCATTCAGCAGAAAGAAAAAATTAATCTTTTCTAAACCACTTAAATCTTTAATCACTGAACCAATTTCTCAGAAGTCCAAGTAATTGTCAAGGTAAATTTCTTGGATTTTTCTGATCATTTTTATTCCATATAATTATTTTATTATTTTTATGACCTCCATCTTACTTATTAGTAGCTTCAAAAATAAGCATAAACTCAGATACACAGCATTCATAATTTGGTTCCTATTTCCAATGAAAATGACTTTTTGCCACTTACTATAATTTTTACTTTATCATTTACTTATTAAATCTCTGATATTTTCTATTATGTTTTGGTGGAAACTATTGCAATATCGTGTGTGTGTGTGTGTGTGTGTGTGTGTGTGTGTGTGTAAACAAAGAAGACAACTTGTCCGAGTAGGTTCTCTCCTCCACCACGAGTCCCAGGGATTAAATTGAGGGCATCAGGTTTGGAGACAAGTGCCTTTACCCACTAAGCCATTTCAAACAAACAGTCTAATAACAGATTTCTGAAAATTCTCATTTTAAAATTTTTAAAACTAGCTTCTATTTGAGAATAACACAGAATTTTTTAAAAACTCACTAAATTGAACTTGTTTTTACTTGATAATTTTGTATGTGTGTACGTAAATAAAATGCATACATACACATAGGTAATCCATCCTTAGTTTTCTTGGCATAGTACAGTATTAAGATTACTGTCATTATAAAAGAGGTATTTTTTGTTCCTGAAACAAATGTAAACCAGAGTAGTTGTTTAAACATATGTAAAAACCTCTGCCTTTCTGAAAACAACATTTTAATGGATTGTTGCCTTTGGTACAGTGTTCAGGTGGGTCTGACTTCTCCCAGATAACGCTCCCACCCTGCTAGAGAGCTTCGGAACCCTTTGCAGCAAAAAAAGAGTCTAGACTCCCCCTAGTGTTTCTTCAGAGACACTGAATACTGCCACCCTAAAGAGCCATTGAATAGAAACGATATGTGATAAGTGATTTATTAAGTTCCTATACCAGGTGGCTTTAACACTCTTTTGTCAGAGGTCTTTCAATACATACCAACTAAACACCAAAAATCCCACAAAGAACAGTCTTTTACCTTTGCTGCACATATTTGACATATTTGACCATCTGGCTCGCCATCTGTGCCCTGGGGTCAGATATCCTATTTCAGGGGACTACTGGTTAGTTTCCCATTTCCACCATACCACTTTGTGTTGTTGCTCTGTTTGTGCTTCTGGTCTTTCCTTAATTTTTACAAAAAATTCATACAACCAAAAGCAGGGTGACAGGATTCTGCACTCCCTGTACTCCACACTGATCTAAAGTGACCTCCACAACCTTGAATAAATCCTTTTAAACTTTCTAAGGTTCAGCTCTTCCCAATATAATAGAACAACATCTACAAGTTATGGTATGGGGATTAAATCCAGTAGGAAGGGGACTGGTCCATTATTTGTCAGCCATGGTAACTTTAAATTCAGTGTGAGGCAATTCAATGTTCTCCATCGCTGAATTCTACCATCCTTTTTGAATCTATCCAACAGGATAAGCTAACTGTAATATTTCTTGCCCTGCCTTTTGGCCCACAAAACAATCATAACTGCGCTGGGCGGTGGTGGTGCACGTCTTTAATCTCAGCACTCAGGAGGCAGAGGCAGATAGATCTCTGTGAGTTCGAGGCCAGCCTGGTCAACAAGAGCTAGTTCCAGGACAGGCTCCAAAGCTACAGAGAAACCCTGTCTTGAAAAAAAAAATCATAACTGCATTTTAAGGAAGATAGAATTCCTGACTCAAATTAGCATGCATGTAGTGCAAATTCAAATTTAAATGTGCACACATTAGGAAGGAAAAAGTGCTAGATAATTGACACCTGAAAATACAGCACTCATCCAAATTGCTTACCAATCTGGAGATGCACATTTCAGATGCTATTGAATTAAGTATTTGCTTGGGCACCTTGCTCTAACAAGCCCTCAGGTCTGTGAGAATGAAATATATGCATCCCCACATATCAGAGTGGCTACTCAACTTTCAAGCATAGTACAAGTTAAGACAGAAACTAATTGCTTATTTGCAACATGCTAATAAACTACACCAATTAAAAATCTGAATTCCACCTGAAACACCAAGACTTCAAGGTATTATTCAGAGTAGCGACAGAAGGTGGCAGATTTAAAAAGTACATGACATCTATGCCAGGATTAATGTGAGCTGGAGACATCACTCAGGGGTACTAGGGACCTAGCATACTGAAGGGCCAAGTTTAATCTCCAATAACATAAAGAAAAGTCGACACTGCAGGTTTCTTTCAGTAACTGTACACTGTCTACTCTAAGTATCAATAGATATTATATTCACACACAAAAAAAGAAACTATCTTCTTAACCAATTATAATAAAAGGTACAGGTCCAATTGATCTCTCATGTATTTCTAATTTTAACTTAAAAGTACATTACCAAGGAAACATAATTACCTGATAGCAGTCTCCTTTAAGATTGTCTAAGACATCTCCACATGTTCTTCGCATGAATTTCTTACATCCGTCAATTACCATTTGGTCAATGTCAGAAACAGGTTAAGGAGAATTCGAATATATCAACGAATTCTGAAATAGTAAATCTTCTCTAAAACTTATATAAAGGTTCAGAGATCTGAGGATCATACGTTAAAAAGTAGGTATTATGGTGACTTTACTTTCACACTAAAGAATTCAAGTCCAAAGATGCCATAAGAAGAACCAAAATCATTTACCTTGTTCTGTCTCTGTCTCTCTCATTCTCTCCCCCCTCACTCATTTTTTTATTTTTTAAAAAAAATATGTATGAGTGTGCACATGCTGTTATGCACATCCACCACATACATGCCTGCTACCCAGAGGTCAAAAGAAGGCATCAGATATACTGGAACTGGAGTTACACTTGTTAGTCACCAAATGGGTGTTTAAAACTGAACCCAGGTCCTTTGTAAGAGTAAGTCCTCTCTCCAGGCCCTGAAGTTGTTCTCTTATACAGTAAAGGATATCTCTACCATAGTGACCATCTTTGGTTTCAGTTTCACAATTTCACATAATATGCCCCCATCTCCACCTCCCAGGATCAGCACATCTTTGCCAGTGTAATCTTCTTTACCATTGCCCATGATGGCTCGAGTATATGCCACGTCACTCTCTGCCAAATCTAGGAAGGAAAAAAGAGACCCAAATGATCATTCTACCCAAATACACAAACCACTTGACCTGCTGAAATCTAGCTTACAATGGAAATTTTCCAACTTTCAAAAACTGTCCATAATGTGCAAGTTTGTTTTTTGGATTGAGTAGTTTTCACAAAAGTAATGAATCTGACACATAGGATAAAAACAACTAAGTTACTTAGACAGAAGTACAATAGAGAGTGAGCTGATATTCTGAGTAATTAAAAGAAATGAAACCTTTAAAGATGATAAGATATAAGTAAAGAAAGGAAAAAATTTTAAAAAAAGATGATAAGCTATGCCATCTGGGAGCTACTTTCAAGATAATATTGTAATACAAAATGCAGCAAGGTTAGATGAAACAACACTGGCTAACTCATTGGTATTCCCAAAGTTCCATGGCGAGTATCTGTAGGCTCAATGCACTAGTTTGTCTACTTAGATTGGAATTTTTTCATAATAAAATGCTATTTTTACAAAAGCAACTTGTACTAACTACTCATCAATGGAAAATCTATTTAAAAACAAAGTTTACACAAACATCCAGACAACCCATAGGTTCATACAATGTAAGTGAATCTTTTTTTTTAAGTTTTATTTATTTATTTATTATGTGTACAGCATTCCTTCCATGTGTGCCCGCATGCCTGAAGGGGGCACCAGGTCTCATTATAGATGGCTGTGAGCCACCATGTGGTTGCTGGGAATTGAACTCAGGACCTCTGGAAGAACAGTCAGTGCTCTTAACCACTGAGGCATCTCTCCAGCCCGTAAGTGAATCTTAAAAGATAGCAGTGTCAGAACTAATTTCAGACAAATCCAAGACAATGGCATTTGTCAGGAAAGCAGTGGCCGCCCACACATCACCACCTTGTAATGCAACCAGGGTGGGAATGGGATACTTACTAACATCACCACTGAGGATGAGAATATTTCCAAACTGCTTTGAGTGCAGGATTTTAATGTTCTGATAGGGTGAGTCTTCATCATACACCACTTCATCTATGTCGTACTCAACCAGGCGCCCATCAGCAGTAGGCCAGTATCTGTCGATGGCCCCTCCTCGAACTATGGGTGGCAAACTACAAAGGGAGAGACAGGAATAAGCCTTTGTAGAACACTGTCTTACAAAAGGACTTGGGATGGAGAATATACAGAAGACCATGAGGGACAAGAGAGATGACTTACTGAATAAAAGAACGTACAGTTCTTATAGACAGCCCAAGTTTAGTTCCCAGCTAGTGCCTCCTCACAACTGCCTGTGACTCCAACTCCAGGGAGACCTCTGACCGCTACCAGTACCTATACTCACATGTACATCCCCATAATTAAAAAGAAAATGAAAGGCAGCCATGTGTTTGTGGCAGACAGCCTCTTTAAAAGTGTAAAACAAGGGGCTGGAGAGATGGCTCAGTGGTTAAGAGCATTGCCTGCTCTTCCAAAGGTCCTGAGTTCAATTCCCGGCAACCACATGGTGGCTCACAACCATCTGTAATGAGGTCTGGTGCCCTCTTCTGACCTGCAGGCATACACATAGACAGAATATTGTATACATAATAAATAAATAAAATTATAAAAAAAGTGTGAAACAAGCTGGGTGGTAGTGGCACACGCCTTTAATCCCAGCACTCGAGAGGCAGAGGCAGGCAGTTCTCTGTGAGTTCGAGGCCAGCCTGGTCTACAAGAGCTAGCTCCAGGACAGGCTCCAAAGCTACAGAGAAACCCTGTCTCAAAAAACCAAAAAAAAAAAAAAGTGTAAAACAAATCCAAAGCTTGGACACTTACCTATTCACAATCACAAACTCTACCAAGTTCCAACAACTGCACAAAACTATTTCTTAAAAGAAAAAGAAAGAGGTGCAACGGGCCGTGCATTTAACCAAGACTCAAAGGCAAATGGAGAGGAGGAAGCTTCAGAGAGAAAAAGCTCCACCAGGAGTGGAGCCAGGAGCAAACCCAGTCCCAGGACACGAGCGGATCAGGATTGACCCAGAGACCAGATCCAGAGCCAACGATCTGCACCAGAACAGGTACGAGAGAATAACCGCTGAGCGAGTGAGCCAGAGCCAGAGACTGCTGAGGGTCCGGAAGTGAATCCGGGACCTTCAAGGGAGTGAACGTAGGCCAACACCCCTGTGGGTCTGGGCAAGAGTCTAGGACCTCCCAGGAACTAGGCCGGAGCCAGGACCTCCATCAGCCTGTGCATGAATGAGGCTGGGTCCTCCAAGAGAATAGGCAGGAACCAGAGATATTGATGGGGCCAGGCACGAATCTCAGACCTCAGAGAGAGTAGGCCTGAGCCAGGTCCCCTGTGGGTTCAGACATTGGTTTAGGACATCAAAGAGAATAGGCAGGAACCTAGAACCCCTGTGGGGCACACCCAAGCCTAGAACCTCCCAGGGAGTAGAGGGAACCAGAAGCCTTTCCAGGTCCAACTCCAACACAGGGACTTCTACAGGAGGGAACCCAGACTAGGATTTACAGATACAGGTCAAAGCCAGTAACCTAAGCCAAAATGGCCCTGAGGTAAGGGACTGCACCTAGGACAACAAATTCCACAGGAGTGGAACTGAACTAGACTCCTAGGACAGAGAGACTCAGAGGAAACGAGCTCCACCAAGAGCAGAAGCCAGGAGCAAATCCAGCCCTGGAAGTCAACCCAGTCCTGGGACACTTGCAGATCAGGATTGAGCCAACAACCTGACTGAGAGTCTGCGACCTCCACCAGAACCAGAGTGGGACTGAACCAGTTACCTAAGACACATAGAGAACAAGCTCCACCAGGAGCAGAAGCCAGGAGCAAACCCAGTCCTGGGACACGGGTGGATCATGATTGAACCAGCAACCACATCCAGAGTCAGCAATCACCACCAGAACAGGTCTAACTCCAAGCCAGGAACTTTTGCAAGAGAAGATCCATACCAAGATTTACAGAAACAGATCAAAGCCTGCAGCCTATGGAGGCCTGAGACAGCAAACTCCAAGGGAGCAGATTAAAGCACAGGAGCACTGAGCTACCTCCAGGAACAGGAATAACCAATGGGGTAAGTAGAACTGTGATACTAACTGTACCATGAGGAACAACCATCTGAGCTTTGGATTCACTGGCACCTAGAAGATTATTCAACAGAATCTCAGACAGCCCCAACCACACCTATTAGAGGAAAAGATGAGTGGAAAAGGTAAGATCACATGCTACACCACCAAGAGCAACACAATACCAGTAAAACCTAAAGACCCTACAAAAGTAAGACCTGAACAACTAAATATGGATAAATCAGAAGAAAATGATCTAAAAAATAACCAAGAGAATGTTTGAAATTCTTAAAGATGAAATGAGAAATTACCTTAAAGAAATGGAGGAAAAAACAAAAAAAAATGGAAGATATCAGCAAATCACTTAAAGAAAACCAAGAAAAAGAATTCAAACATATGAAAGAAACTATTCAAGACTTGAAAACTGAGATGGAAAAAATAAAGAAAACGCAAGCCAAAGGAATTATAGGAACAAAAATCATGAGAAAAGGAGCAGGAACCACAAATGCAAGTACAAACAACAGAATACAAGAAATGAAAGAGAGAATATCAAGTGCAGAAGATACAATAGAGGAAATAGACTCATCAGTTAAAGAAAACATTAAATCTAAAAAAAGCTTAATCCAAAATATCCATGAAATATGGGACAACATAAAATGGCCAAATTTTAGATTAATAGGTATAGAAGAAGGAGAAGAAAGTCAACTCAAAGGCACAGAAAATTTATTTAACAAAATCATAGACGAAAACTTTCCCTACCTAAAGAAAGATATGCCTATAAAGATACAAGAAACTTACAGAACACCAAATAGACTGGATCCAAAAAAAAAAACTCCATTGCCACATAATAATCAAAACACTAAATATACAGAGTAAAGAAAGAATATTAAGAGCTGCAAAGGAAAAAGGCCAAGTAACATATAAAGGTAGACCTATCAGAATTACACCTGACATCTCAGTGGAGACATTGAAAGGCAGAAGGTCATGGACAAGCATTATGCAGACATTGAGGATGCCAGCCCAGACTACTATACCCAGCAAAACTGTCAATCACCATAGAAGGACAAAACAAGATATTCCATGACAAATCTAGATTTCACCAATGCCTAACCACAAACCCAGCCCTACACAAAATACTAGAAGGAAAACTCCAACCCAAGGAAGATGGCTACACCAACAAAAACACAGACAATTGATGATCTCATTACAGCAAACCCTGAAGAAGAAAAAAAATGCACAAAATACCATCACCAACGATGAAAACCAAATTAACAGGAGATAGCAACCACTGGTCATTAATATCCCTTAATGTAAAGGGACTCAACTCACCCATAAAAAGGCACAGGCTAACAGATTGGATACAAAAACAGAATCCATCCCTCCTCTGCATACAAGAAAAGCATCTCAACCTCAAAGACGGACATCATCTCACAATAAAAGGTTGGGAAAAAATATACCAATCAAATGGACCTAAGAAACAAGCAGGTGTAGCTATCCTACTATCTAAAAAAATAGACTTCAAGCTAAAATCACTCAAGAGACAAAGAAGGACATTTCATATTAGTCACAGGGAAAATCTATCAAGAGGAAATTTCAATACTGAACATCTATGCTCCAAATACAAGGGCACCTTCATGTGTTAAAGAAAGACTTTGAAAGCTTAAATCATACATTAAACCCCACACACTGATAGTGGAGACTTTAACACTCCCCTCTCACCACTGGACAGGTCAATCAGACAAAAAATGAACAGAGAAATAAGAGAACTAACAGATGTTATGACTCAAATGGACTTAACAGACATCTATAGAATATTCCATCCAAATAGAAAAGAATATACCTTCTTCTTAGCACCTCATGGAACCTTCTCAAAAGTTGATCACATACTCAGTAACAAAACAAACCTCAACAAATACAAAAAAATTGGAATAACCCAATGTACCTTATCAGATCACCATGCTTTAAAACTAAAAGTCAACAGCAATACCAATTACAGAAAACCCACAAACACATGGAAATTAAACAATGTTCATCTGAATCATCAATGGGTCAAGGAAGAAATAACGGGGAAATTAAAGACTTCCTAAAATTCCATGAAAATTGCCAGACAACATACCCAAATTTATGGGACACAATGAAAGCAGTGTTAAGAGGCAAGTTCATAGCATTAAATGCCTACATAAAGAAGCTGGATAAATCGCACACTAGTGAATTAACAGAACATTTGAAAACTTTAGAACAAAAAGAAATAAACACACCTGAGAAAACTAGACGGAAGGAAATAATCAAACTGAGAGCTGAAATCAACAAAATAGAAACAAAGAAAACAATACAAACAATCAATGAGACAAAGAGTTGGTTCTGCAAGAAAAATCAACAACATAGACAAACCTTTATCCAAACTAACGAAAAGACAGAAAGAGAATATCCAAATTAACAAAATCAGAAATGAAAACAGGGACATAACAACAGACACGGAGGAAATACAGAGGATCATCAGGTCATATTTTGAAAACCTGTACTCCAAAAATTGGAAAACTTAAAGGAAATGGACAACTTTCTGGATAAACATCACTTACCAAAATTAAATCAAGACCAGATAAGCAAATTAAACAGACCTATAACTGCTGAAGAAATAGAAACATTCATCAAAAGTCTCCCAACCAAAAAAAGCCAAGGACCAGATGGTTTCACCTCAGAATTCTACAAAACTTTCAAAGAGGAACTAATACCAATACTCCTCAAATTATTCCACACAATAGGAACAGAGGGAACATTGCCAAACTCTTTTTATGAGGCTGCAATTATCCTGATACACAAATCAAACAAAGACATTGCCAAGAAAAAAAATTAAGGAACACTTTTACTCCTGAACATTGATGCAAAAATATTCAATAAAATACTGGCAAATCGAATCCAAAATACAACATCCCTTCATGATAAAGGTCTTGGAGATAGCAGAGATACAAGGAACATACCTAAACATAATTAAGGCAATATACAGCAAGCCAACAGCCAACATCAAACTAAATGGAGAGAAACTCTCAGCGATTCCACTGAAATCGGGAACAAGACAATGTTATCCATTCTCTCCAAACCTATTCAATACAGTTCTTGAGGTCCTAGCTAGAGCAAGCTGACACCAATGGGAGATCAAGGGGATACAAATTGGAAAAGAAGAAGTCAAACTCTCACTGTTTGCTGATGACATGATAGTTTACATAAATAGATCCTTACTTATCTCCATGCACAAAACTCAAATCCAGATGGATTAAAGACCTCATTATTAATCCGGCCACACTTAACCTGATAGAAGGGAAAGTGGGAGGTAGCCTGCAAAACATAGGCACAGGAGACCACTTCCTATGTAAAACCCCAGTGGCACAGACAATAAGAGCAATAATGAATAAATGGGACCTCCTGAAACTGAGAAGCTTCTGTAAAGCAAAGGACACTGTCATTAAGACAAAAAGGCATCCTACTGAATGGGAGAAGATCTTCACTAACCCCACATCGGACAAAGGTCTGATCTCCAAAATATACA
>PVIU01015011.1:0-49799 GCA_004026605.1 Ondatra zibethicus | reverse complement strand
CCTCTCTCTCTCTCTCTCTCTCTCTCTCTCTCTCTCTCTCTCTCTCTCTCTCTCCCCTTTTCTCTCTTCTAATCAAGAAAATCCAAAATCTGTCAGAAATAAAATGGGTAAGAGCTGTTCCAGCCCTGGAAGCAGAGCTCACAGCTGTGCGGAGCCCCCAGGCTCCAAGCAAGCAACACTGCTGCTTACCAGGCTTAGGGATGCTCAGGTCTTGCTTCATGTTACGGCATGCCAGGAGTTATTTACTGTCATTCCAGGGAGTTGGGGTCAGAGCACAACACCGAACTTCTCAGTTTCTGAGGCGCTTCAAACATCTGAACCGCAGAAGCCTAGATTTCACGACGTAAACTCAACAGGAACAGCCAAGATAATGTACCTCCTCTGGAAACCAGCACCCTTTTCTAGCTTCTGAAATGAATGAAAAGCAAGCAGCCACAGGGGTTTTAAAGAAATTGAGGTTAGCTGGTCGGTGGTGGCGCAGCACTTGGGAGGCAGAGGCAGGTGGATTTCTGTGAGTTTGAGGCCAACCTTATCTACAAGAGTTACTTCCAGGACAGGCTCCAAAGCTACAGAGAAACCCTGTCTTGAAAAACCAATAAGTAAATAAATAAAAAATAAAAAAATAAAAATAATAAAAAAATGAGGTTGGGGCTGGGGAAAACAGTGAATCAATGGAAGTGTGAGAACTGGCATTCAGTTGGAGAGACCCCAGAGCTCCCATAAAATCCTGGTCAGCATGGTGGCTTACCTGTAATTCCAGTACTAGGAACATGGGTACAAGATCCCTGGAGCAAGCTGGGTGGAAATTAGGCACATCAGCTAGTCCTGGGTTCCGCTGAGTAGTAAAGTTCAGAACAATCTAGGAAGACTTTTGACTTGAGCCTCATGTCTTCATGTGCACACACACACACACACACACACACAGGTATGCACACACACACATAGACATGCACACACACACATAGGCATGCACACAAAAATAAAAGAATAAAACTAAGGAAACCGACATTCATGAAGATGTTGAGTGAAATGCACTGCAATTATGACCTTAAATGATGGCCACACATTCAGTGTCATCCCCACCTCACAGGACTCCTAGTCGGTGCAAGAGTATGTTTGGATTATACAGATCCCCCATGAAGGATAACCGAAGGTGGATCCCAGCACTCTGGCACCAGTTGGAAACCGAGGACCTCCAAGGCCTAACTGAGCTGTTATCTGTCCGCGGGAAACATTCTTCACAGGTTTGTATTACATTTTAGGTAAATGCATGGAAAGAATTTGGTTCTACGATGAGATATTTCTCCTATGAGCCCAGTGTGACTGTTTTAATTATTCACTAATTCATGTAAGAGGAAAAGAGTGGGCTGAATACACCTGTTCAAAAATGTCATACCAGAGGGGATTGGATGAAGAGAATGGACATTGAGAGGGAAGATAGAGAACAATCCTTCAAGAAAGCTCACTGGAAACTGGTGACATTATACAATCTGTCTTCTTTCCCCTTACACATGCCCACATCCTTTCTTTGACCAGTGACAGTGAAGGAAAAGAACAAGTTATGTCTTCATGTACATAGGATGCCACATTTCAGGTGGCAGTTCAGTGTATCTTGTTGCACTACTGTTAATATATTTGAAAATTGCTATTAATTACCCAGGTAGTGCCTCTAATAATGACCTGTCCTCTATCTATCTATCTATCTATCTATCTATCTATCTATCTATCTATCTATCTATCTATCTATCTATCTATTCTATCTATCATTTATCTATTGAGACAGAGTCTTATTATATAGCCCTGACTGGCCTGGTACTCTCTATGTATATTAGCTTAGCATGAACTCAGAGATTCTGAGCTTACCTCTGCCTCCTGAGTTCTGGGGTTAAAAGTGTGCACCACACCTGTCTGACCTGCCCCATCTTAAACATCCAGGAACTTATGCTCTTGTCCTAACTGGACTTGCCACAACTGATTAGGAGAGAATATACTGGGACTGGAAGGAAAGCTCAGTGGTTAAAAGCACACTGCTATTCTTCCAGAGGAGTAGAATTCGATTTCCAGCACCCATATGGTGTCTCACAACTGTTTGTAAATCCAGTTCCAGAGGATCTGACATCTTCTTTTAGCCTCCTCTGGGCACCAGGCATGTAAACGAGACACACATAGACATGTAGGCAAAACCCATGCACAGGAAACTAAGAGAGAGAGGGAGAATAAATTGTTCACATAGGAGAAAAATAATAATTCCTCTGGTCAATTTGGGAGCTAGCTAGTACTTTGGATAAAGTGACCTACATGTTATCCTAGAACTCAATCGTGCTTGAAAAGGGGGAGCTTTAGCGTCTTCTTAGTGGTAGTTTTAGGCTCACTCATAATGTTGGAATTCAGTGGCTAGCCTAATTTAGGTAGCAGCCATTTGATTTTTTTTAGGTAGGATTTATTCTGATCCTGGAAGCAGACAATAAGCCTTTCTATGCAGGTGTAGCAAGGTCCTGATGCCTCTAATAACATTTACAAGGCTTAGATTCAAGGTTTTGTTTAATCCTACCTAAACCTACCCTAAAACATTTCTGGATACTTCAGTAAATAGAGTTACTGTATCTTTTGGTTAGTTTTTCTCTGTTTTCTTCACTTTTACCCTAGGAGGTTTAGTAGTTAGAATATACTAAAACCTCAGTATAGAGTGCATCCTTGCTTAGGTCTGCAGGAGAAAAAGACCCCTTAAGAAGAGGGCATCTGAGCTGGGCAGTGGTGGTGCATTCTTTAACCCCAGCACTCAGAAGACAGAGGCAGACAGAGCTCTGTGAGTTTGGGGCCAGCCTGGTTTACAGAGTGAGTTTCAGGACAGCCAGGACTGCACAGAGAAGTCCTGTCTCTAAAAACCAAAACCAACTAACCAGGCAACCTAACCAAACCAAACAAAAAAGAGTATCTTTCAGTGTCTTTCTCTGAGCCAGGGAGAAGACACTGACACACAAGGAGGTGGGGTTTTGTTGCAGATTATGGGCTGTGTTAGTGTGTGCTCAGTTCAGTTGTCTTGTTAGGTAGATGACCCGTCATTACTAATTACATTCTATTGACTAATTGTATGGGTCAATTTTTCTTTTTCTTTGCTGAGTATATATACATACATATATATACATTGTATTCCATTGTAGTATGGAGGTGGGACAAAATCACACAGAGAGTCTACATTAGGTTACAAACTTATTGACCCATTAGCTTTGATAATGAATATTACCCCTTTATTCTTATCTATGTTAGCCACATGGCTCAGTACCTTTTTCAGTTGGGGCAGGTCACATCCTGCTTCTTTGGTGGTCTGGGCAGGACATAAACCCCAACAAGCAGGCCCTCATGTTACATTCCATACATGTTCCATATATATATATATATATATATATATATATATATATATATATATATATATATATATTCCAATTTTTGACAGATGGTTGTTGAATTCTTCAACTATAAGTGTAGATTTCTTTTTTCTATTTAATTTTTGTCAGTTTCATTTCAAATGTTTTACAGCTAAGTGGTCTGATGAATAGATATTTAGGATTACTATACTGGTTTCAAATATGGATCCATTGATCATAATAACACTTCTCCATTTTTATTAATTTTATTTGCTCTGAAGACAACATTATCAGATATTAGTATACACACTTATGTTTTCTTTTTATCAATGTTATCCATGCTTATATGGTATATGCTCTTCCATATGTGTATTTTCAACTTGCCTTGATCTGTATTTAATATGAGTGTTTTGCAAACATTGTATTATCAGTCATAGTTTTAATACATTGTACCAATTTGAGTCTCTTAATTGGTATATTTAATTTCTGTTCAAGTCAATTATTCATATGTTATTGTTTAGGTTTGCTGTTTTGTTTTTCGATTTTCTTTTTACTCTGCATTTTTATGAATTACTTGGATACTTTTTAGAGTTTATTTTGATGTATTAATAGTTTTTTATTTTTTTATTTTAAATCTCTTTGTATAGCTTCCTATACAGTAGTTTTGCATGAGGGTATAATTGGTGTTGTCATGATTTGATCTGTGTTACCAGTGTCAGTATTTCAACTCATAAAATCTTCAGCTCTTTTTGTGTTACATTGTACCCTCATGCATAATATACCGTATTCTCTCTACACACAGAAAATCATGCCTGATAGTGTTTTTACACTTATAAAACATGTGGAAAAACTGAACAAGAAAACTCTGTTTTAATTCTCAGTTGTACATTCTGTGTTTCTTCTCCTTTCCTGATGTTATGAATTTCATTTTTGTCCATTGAGATAGGGTTTTGCTCTTATCCCAGTTTGGCCTGGAAGTCACTATGTGGCCCAGGATACCCTTAAACTCATGATATTCTTACCCCAATCTCCTGGTGTTGCGATTACAAATAGGAGCCATACCTAACAGCAAGGTGCTGCCACTGTGGCTGTTCATCTTCCTCTCCTCCTCCTCTTCTTCCTCCTCCCCTCTCTTGCTCTTCCTCCTCATTCTTTCTTCCTCCCCCTCCTCCTCTTTCTCCCCTCATATTCGTCCTACCCCTGCTCTTCTTCCTCTTCCCTTCCTCCTGCTTTTCTTCCTCCACATCTTCCCCCTCTTCCCTCCTCCTTCTCTTTTTCCTTCTCACTTCCTCCTGCTCTTCCCTCTTCTCCTCTTGCTCTTCTTCTCCTGTTCTTCTTCCTCCTCCCTTCCTCCTGCTCTTCCTCCTCCTGCTCTTCTTCCTCCTCCCTTCCTCTTTTCCCCTCCTCCTGCTCTTCCTCCTTTGCTCCCTACTTCTCAACATATTTAGGGTACTTTTACATTCTTTTAAGATGAATTTGCTTATGACAAATTCTCTTAGCTTCCATTTATCTGAGAATGTCTTGATTTCCCTTTCATTCTTGAATATTTTGCCACTTATGAAATTGGGTGTTGCAAAATTTTTTTTCAGCTCTTGGAAAACATTGTCTGTGATCTTTTGTGTTCATGCTGAAATATATACTGACTTTTGAGTTTTTTTTCCCCTCTGTGATTAAGGAATCATCTCTTGCACCTATTATTTCTATATGCTTTTTAGCTCTATATTCTTTTTCCTCTGACATAAATTAACATACATGCATATATATAAACAAAACAATTCTAGTCAGTCTTAATTCCAGATACTCAGGAGTATAAAGCGGAAGGAACACAAGTTCGAGTCCAGTGTGGGCAACTTAGTGGTATCCCGTCTAAAATCAAAAATAAAAGTAGGCTATTTCAAATGATAGAGTACTTTCCTAGCATGTATAAGGCCAGGATCAGTCTCCCATATACTTAAGAAATTTTACACACACACACAAACACACACACACACACACACACACACACACACACACACACACACACACACGCCAGTCTCCCAAATTTATGTGTATGTGTGTGAGAAAGTTTCCCAAATTTCTATTTTTAAATTTTGTTTCAAGTCTACATTTTTTTCTGTTCAGGTTGGATGTTTCCATTGTCTCAACTCACATTCGGCTACTACTTCCATCTGTCTTCTTGATTCTGCTGTTAAACACACTGACTTTTTTGGTACTACTTCTTTGTTTAAATGTTTCCTTTTTATATGTTTTTCTTCTGAGGCTATTTCCACTTCTTTAGCAAAAACTTTCTTTTTATTTTTCCCATTTATTTCAAGTGGTTTTGTAATGGCTATGAGAGCATGTAAAATGTCTGCTTTAAATCTTGTCAGGTAATTTTACTAGTTCTTGTCATCTTCATGCTCGTATTGGTTGACTTAAAAATATTTTCATTTATGGAGGACATTTCCTGTTTCGCTTTATGCATATATTGTATTCATGTTACTGTAAACGTTCTATCTCCACAAATATTTAACCATGCTCTATTGCAAGAACCTCGCTTTAGAAACAGAACAGCATGATACTGTCCTCTGTAGTCACCTTGTTATATGTTAGTTCCCAGGACTTTACTCCCCTAACCATTTTTCCCACCCACCCTGAGGTCTTGTGATGAAACTCCCTTGGTAATAGCGTCACTTTTGAAGATTACAGAACTGAGGACCACATCTTTAGCTCATGGGTCTTTGGGGACATTTCATAAATTACGCTTATATGTGGAACAAACAGGAAGTGCAGTTTTCATCAGGGACTGTGGACTGTGATCAGACACCAGGGAAGACAAGCAGTTAGAATAGGTCCATGATGCCAACTGCCACTGCTTCGGCACAGTGACTTCAAGGTGATTTTCTTCTTCAGACTTTTCTGCATCATGGAGAGTTTTATAATGCATTTGCATCATTTGCAACAAAATGATGAAGTATCTATGGTTTTTCTTTGTTCTTTGGCTTTGTACTAGCCAAAGGGCCTTTCTGTGCAAGGCAAGTGCTCCATTGATGAGCTGAATGTTTCCAGCCTGCCCTCACTTTTTACATTTTATTTTGATATAGTCTCACCCAGGCTGGCTTTGAACTTACGTTATAGTTAAAGCTGGCCTTAAATGTGTGGTCCTCTTGCCTCAGTATCCCAAAGAACTGGAACCAGAAGCCTGCGCTACTAGACTTGACTGAAGTCTTGTTGATGCGAGGAGGAAGGGATTTTTCCAAACATTTTTATTAAAAGAATTATGAAGTGAGTGTCATTAATTAATTGCATAGCAGAAGCTTGAATTTCTCAAAATCTCTTTAACAACTTTTCTTAATGTATTAATTATATTGCTGTTTTACATATCTACTTTCTCTTTTCCTGTCACAATTACCAGTATGCTTCTCAGACTCAGATGCGAATATTTTTAGAAAACTGTCAAATTGAGGAGATGTTTTCCTCCTCCCCCCCCGTAGGCAAGGATCTCCATAAAGCAGAGGAGGTGCTGATGGCTACACAGAAAGAAAAGGATGAAAACAAAATGCTATGGACTACTAGATAGATTAGTCCATATACCTTACTTGGGATTGATGCCATCCTCTAGGGCTACATACATTACCCATAGTATCCACTGCCCTAAGAAAGGTACAACCCACACCACTTCTATCTGGAAACACAGCTAAATAAAGTAGGAGAGGACACTTAATTGAGGTTAGTCAGTATCTCAGCTGGTTGTTAGTAACCCATATCCTTGGTTTGAAGATCCACATGACACCTTGGGGTGTGCTACTCCCGCTCTAAGTTCCCAAGCAATAGACTCTGATGTAGAGGTCAGCTTATGGGGAGTTTATTTGAGGTGCTGTTGAGAGCAGCGTCTCTGGATGGGAGGGCAAGGTGGGGAAGAGGAAGAATGCACAGATTGAGAGAGTCAGTGTGACAGAGGATTGATGCAGAAGTCACGGAGACGTTTGGAGTTGGGAAGATGCCTCAGAGCTATGTCCAGCTGGGACAACAGCTCATGATATCTGTCATTTCTGTTAGCGCTCTGGAAGGAGGCACGAGGTTGAGGGAGGCACCCTTTTCAGCCGAGTGACCTCTTAAGGATCTGACACTTGAGGACTGTTTGTCAGCAGCACTCCCAGTGACTAAACAGTGGCCTGGAGCCTAACCTGGTGCCTACTTATTGGCTATACTGCAAGCTTCTGTTTCAGGACTTATAGGAGGCAAAGGATGAAAAGGGAGGGGGTAAAGAATGCTCTATGGCTGTTCATAGAGGAGACTGAATGTCACATGGATGAAGATGTGGGCAAACAAGAAGCTCATAGAAGTTAATGTGAAACAGAAGCTGTGCTTGCACATGGAAGCAACTGGCAGCCTACCAGAGGGCTCTGAGTATCACCATGCACCCTAACGTCTATAGGTGGATTTAAGTTGTATGAAACCTATGGTTGAGTCTGCAGATGGAGAGATCTCAAGGTCCAACACAGCTCCGCATTTTCTACACCTTAAACTTTCCTTAAGGTTCACACATATTCTTCCTTTAGGGATGAGTCTACAGATATAGAATTCAGTGATGATTGACATGTCCTTTGCTGTCCCACCTGTTCGAAAGAAATGAACTCACATAGAACCAAGGCATCCAGAGACTCACGTGTTGCAAGTCAAAATCACTTGCCACAGTAGTAAGGCTCCAGGTGACGCAAGGCATGTGGTCTCTCCCCAGGAGTCTGTTCTTATATGAACCCAGCTCTACTTGTATGTTCTTGTCTCATGTTGTTCAGTCCAAAATAGTGCACACATCTTCACTGTAGTATGTCTAAAATACTCCTACACTAAGTAGTTAGTAATAAGTATTCTGAGAGTATTTATTTAATAAATGAGATAGACCATTACTTATTATTGGCCTATTAAAGATATACTGTGGTTTCATTGCATGTCAGAGACAAAGAAAAGTGCTTTACATACATGCTGTTCTGTATAGTTTTGTATCAACTTCATAGTTGATACAAAAAGCTAAAGTCATCTGAGAAGAGGGAACCTCATTTAAAAACTGCCTCCATGAGATCAGGCTGTAGGCAAGTCTGAGGGGCATTTTCTTAATTACTGGTTGTTGGTGGTATAGGCATCCCACTGTGGGTAATGCCATCCCTAAGATGGTGGTCCTGGGTGCTATAACAAATCATTGAGCGAGCAAGCCATGAGGCACAAGCTAGTAAGCAACACCCCTCTATGGCTCCTGCGTTAGTCCCTGCCTCCAGGTTCCAGCCCTCTTTGAGTTCTTGCCCTGCCTCCCTTTGATGATAGAATACAATGTGGAAGAGCAAGCCAAATAAATCCTTCCTCCCCATGTTGCTTTGGTCATGGTGTTTCATCACAGCAATAGTAATGCCAACTAAGACACATATATTACTTCTTTTATGTCTGAAAACCATTCAACTAACTGTATTATAAAATCCCCTTCTTATAGAAGAGGAAACTGACATCTAAGGCAATGAAGTGCTTTGTACTTTTATTAGGGAGATGGCATTCGGACTGCTTAATATGTAGACTCTGTTTCCTGTCATAGATCAAGTGCTTTTTTATAATTCCTATATCCACAGTGCTGTTGTTTGGATGGAGCTACAAATAGTGCTTACGCTGGCTTGTCCTCCTCACCATGGGCTAGTTCTCCTCAAGCTCAACCCACTGAAAGTCTCTCTTCGGGCTCATCTCTCTAGGTGATCTTATTTTCAAGTGGCAGATATATAGGACACCAGACACTTGAGCTATTTCACACTGAGCTATATTGCTGTAGCAGTTGACTTGCACAATTGAATTCAGATATTGTATATGTGGGAGTCTGGGACGCACTGGAGAGACAAATTTGAAGGCTCCCAGAGGCAGGTCCACCTTGGTGATGGTTTTCCCTCACATTGACTCTGCCTGAAGAAAGCTTGTGCATGCTCTTTTACAGTACACAGAGAAGGACTGGTCAGAGTGGCACAGCACATACCAGGTACATTTTGAATTCTGGGGAAAATTCTAAATAGGGTTTATTTTACTTATTTTGTAAATCAGTGTATCAAAATTAATAAAATACACTCCGGTGCAATTTGGGGAGAATGACTGTGGTTCTTTGCTGGATTTCAACTCCCCTCTCTCTATTCTTTTGTTGCTTTAAGCAAAAGCCTTCAGGTGGTGGCAGTACCACAACTCTTTGTTACCTGGGCTGCTAAGTCCTGTGCCAGATGGTTGCCTAGCAACCCTTGTCTCTTTTGTACTCTTTTGTCAGAAGGTATTTTTGTGTTGTACAATACGAATTTTTGTATTTATGTTTACGGATGATTTAAAGTGCAGTTCTTATGTGTGTGCTAGAGTACAGCAAATTCTATGTGGTTTCATCAAATCTCTGAGTAATAATTATGAGACCCTGAAGCCTTATTTGGTGAAACTGCAAGCAATCATGACCCCACCCCATCATAAAGGCACTTCAGAATCCGGGAAAAAGCACAAAAGACTCAAAGAACGTGCCGAACCTAACGGACCGCATGTTTCTGTTGAAATGCAGCTCTTTAAACATTCATATGTCATTAGTGCTCTCATGGCTAAATGTACTTTTATTGAAGATTTTTTCCAAAGTTGGTTGGTACTCAAAGCTGCAGCAATAAGAAGATACAGACAATAGAAAGCATGCTGGACATCTTTCATTGTTTTTTTTTTTTGCCAGATCTTATGATCACGATAATTTATTGTTTTTTTTATTCCAGCTTGAAATGAGGAACAGCTTATGATTTTGCATGATTTCCATTCTAAGGTCCATGTATAAACTTGGTTCTGCTGGGTTACACAAAGGCCTCGCAGGGTGATGTCTGGAAGGGTCAAGACATCAAGATGGAACTGCATCTCTGTACCACATTTTTTTTAGCCATTCTTCAATTGAGGGGCATTTAGGTTGTTCCCAGTTTCTGGCTATGACACACAAAGCTGCTATGAACATAGTTGAGCCCATGTCCTTGTGGCACGATTGAGCATCCTTTGGATATATACCCAAAAGTGGTATTACTGGGTCTTGAGGAAGGTTGTTTCCTAATTTTCTGCGAAATTGCCACACTGACATCCATAGGGGTTGTACCGGCTTGCATTCCCACCAGCAATGCAGAAGTGTTCCGTTTTCCCCACAACCTTTCCCCACAAACTCTTAAGCATAAGTTATCATCACTGTTTTTGATCTTGGCCATTCTTACAGGTGTAAGATGGAATCTCAGAGTTGTTTTGATTTGCATTTCTCTGATGACTAAGGATGTTGAACATTTCCTTAAGTGTCTTTCAGCCATTTTAGATTCCTCTGTTGAGAGTTCTCTGTTTAGGTCTGTACTCCATTTTTTTTTATTGGATTATGTGTTCTTTTGATGTCCAATTTCTTGAGTTTTTTGTAAATTTTGGAGATCAGACCTCTGTCTGATGTGGGGTTAGTGAAGATCTTTTCCCATTCTGTAGGCTGTCGTTTTGTCTTGTTGACCGTGTCCTTTACACAATGGAGTACTACGCAGCATAAAAAAATAATGACAGCTTGAATTTTGCAGGAAAATGGATGGAATTAGAAAGCAGTATTTTGAGTGAGGTAACCCAGACACAGAAAGACAATTATCACATGTACTCACTCATAGGTGGTTTTTAAACATAAAGCAAAGAAAACCAGCCTACAAACCACAATCCCAGAGAACCTAGACAACAATATGGACACTAAGAGAGACTTACATAGATCTAATCTACATGGGAAGTAGAAAGTATAAAAGGATAAGATCTCCTAAGTAAACTGGGAGCATAGGGACTTTGGGGGAGGGTTAAAAGAGGGAAGGGAGAGGCAGGGAGGGGAGCAGAGAAAAATGTAGATCTCAATAAATATCATGGAAAACAAAAATAAAAATAAATAAATAATAATAATAATAAAAAAGAACAGCATCTCTGTGAGAATTCCTATCAGGAACCAGATCTTTTTGCAACCTGGAGAAACTTGATTCTGATCTGCAGAGATAATTTTACCAATTGATATTTGTAACAAATAAAACTAATAAATATTGATTTTTTTTTACAAGAGCAGAAATAATCGATTGAAGTAACTGTAACTAGAGACAATTCAGAAGCTGGGACAAACATTTATACACATACTAGTTCCTAAAAGAGGTTTTTATAGTTTAAAAAACAATGTCATGAATAAAGTATGCTTTTAAAATTACATGTATTTTTACTCTTGACTTCAATATAGAGCTGAGGGATAACATTAGACATTTTAGTATGATAGCATTAGGAGAATTTCTAAACTCTCCTAAAAACAGTATTTTATTCTTAATTTGTGTGTGTGTGTGTGTGTGTGTGTGTGTGTGTGTGTGTGAGCATTCTAGTGCAGAGCCTGTAGAGGGCAGAAGTTATTGAATCCCCTGGAGATGGAGTGGTTGTGAGCTGCCTGATGTATGCCCTGGAAGCAGAACTTGGGTCCACTGCAAGACCAGTGCACACTCTTAACTACTGAATCATCTCTTCAGGCCCAGAATAATTTTATTAGCTTTAATGCCTTTTCAATTTATCATTTATTCTACTTACCATACATTTTGTACCCATAATTTTCAGGTTTTTTTCTAAGGTATCATGATTTAATGTTTCAGTGCTCACCTGCGATCCTCTTAGCAGTAGGCTTTCTGTGTACATCCCAGTTGCTCTGGCCCCACGGTTTGTAGAATTTGAAGCAAAGTCTGTGGCCGCTTCATTTCCTGAGATTGTTCATGTGGAGGCGTGCTAACCAACCAACTTTTTTCTGGATGGGTTTTTGCTTTTTGCACATTCCCTCAGAACTTTGTGTATAATCTCAATACCATGTCTGTCCATTGGAGAAGTCAAGGGCTGGTCAGTTTTAAAACCTCATTTCACCCCTTTATTACTTTATAATGACGCTGTGTGTTCTCTGAGAAAGAGGAAGAACCCAGCAGTCACTGCACCGCCATCACCTCTTTCCCCAAAGCCTTTGTCATGCTACCCTGTCCCAAAAGGGAAACAAGATCATTGTCCTGTCCTTGGCCCTGTCAGGGTTAACATGAAACACATGGGCCAAAGGGATTTAAATTTCAGATAAACAAATGCATTTAGTACCAGTTTTGCCAAATAAAACTGGGCATCCTGAAATTTCACCCACTAAGTCTGGAAGTCTTTAGTACCAGCCTCATCTTGAAATTCACCAAAATCAATAATCTTTGTGAAGATTAGCTTTGAAAACTCTGATTTTTGTTCTATACTTTTTATTTCCTTATGTTTTCTATTTTGTGAATGACTTTAACATAAAAATCCAAAGTATGCGTGCTACATTTAACATTGTGTGAACTGCCATGTGCTGAGAATTGAACCCAGGTCCTTTGGAAAGGGGCCAGGGCTCTTACCTACTCAGCCATCACCCCAGCCCGATACTTACAACATTGTTATAGGATTTTTAAAAATTTCAGCTATACCCTCTACCTCATCTCTCTTTTAGGTAGGATCTCATGTATTCCAACTTCAGATTCTCCTGTTTCTACCTCTCAAATGTTGGACATCAGGAAGGAAGCTATCCAGTGGGTTTTTTCCTTATTCTTGGATGCCTGTGTTTATGTCTTCTCCCTTTTCACAGATCCTTCGAAGCATCGTGGGTTATCCAGTGTGTTTAGCTGTGATCGCTCTGTAGAATGAAACCCATCCAGCAAGTCCACCTTTTAGGTTCCCTTTCATGAATCACTGTTCTAAGGAAACTTTCATTTCTTAAAGTGGTAGAGTGTTATTAGCTGATGTAACATACACTTCTTAAAGGCACAGCCCGATTAATTCTTACTTTTTTAAGCCTTTGTACCACACCCAGGCCAAGTTCTTGAGTTTTTTTTTTAATTACTTCTTGAGGGTTCTCTAGTGTCCCTTCTGTGGTATTGTATTCTATCAGACCCCAAAAGGTTATTTGTCATGATACTGACATCTAGTATCAGATTACTGTAAATTCTCAAATTTACAGCTTGTGGGATGTCAGGTTACTCAATCCTTATGTTATCAAATGCATCTATTCTTATTTAATGTATTTTAAGCCATTCATATGTACATAAATATTTTAATATATTATTTATATACATATAATATATACAAATATATTAGTATTTTTACAGCTGTAAATATATAAATACTAATATATATAATAGTAATATAATAAAAATAATATGACATATTCTTTCATTTCTTCAATCCAAATGTAGTATTGGATGTTTCAGGCCATGGCTCTTCATGTGGGGCAGTGGTGTTTTCCCAGTAGGCTTAGCGAGTGTGCATGCTGCTCCCTCCAATTCCTCTGCTCTTGACCGCAGTTGTGAAGAAGCATCTTTCTTAAAGTGTTTTCTTTGCATTTCTAGTTTCTATCTCTACTTCATGTTTTTCTTTTATATCACTGGGATTAGAAAAACTGTGTCTTTCCCTTTCCTATAGACTAATTAAAACATGCTCTGTAAATTCAGAGACAAACCTTCTTTTATTTAGAACTCGTGGGACATTTACAGAACAGACAATAAGAGCTTCACGATAAATGCAAAGTATGTAATAACCACCCCTCCCCAATGTTACTTGCATTGTCTCTTGGTATCTGATATTACTGAGTAGTGTCAGCTTAGCCAGAATAATTACTGTAGATTCTGTTCTTTCTGCCTGACAATGTACAGACTTTTCTTCTTGGACATGAAAGTTTTGTTTCTGCTTCAGTTGTTGATGAATGTTACTTGTGTGAACTCCTTATAATTTTTGCTCCCCTGCCTTCATTTAGTTCAGAAAATACCTTCCTATATTCACTTCATATCTTCCTGTCTCATTCAAGCCACTCTTCCATACACATATTAAACAGGCCCCACCCTGTTTAGCTTCTGAGATCAGATGAGATCAGGGTCGTTCAGGGTGGTATGACTGTAGACTAAACCACTCTTCTCTTCAGAACTATACTTAACCTGTTGGATGTCCATAATCTTTATTTCAGACTTATCACTTTGATGTCCAGTCACTTTTATATATTTTTTTCTTTTGTAGTGTGTGTTCCTATACATCTCTTATTTTCACTAATATGATTGATTTTACTTCTCACTGCTACCCTTTGGCTTTCATTGCAGAACATTTCATTGACCCCTTTTTTCACTTGCCATTTGCTACTACTGTTGTATGTCTTAGTTGCTCTTGTGAGTCTCTTTATTGATATCTATTTTCATGAAATCCATCATCTTTTTGAATTTTCAAGACTTTGAATAAAATGTGTGTGAAATGTTTTCTGGGTTAAAAATGTTAAATGGAGGAAGTGTTCTTCCAAAGTACAGTTTTCTGTACCTTGTATCTCTATTTATTTTGTAGAGGAAGTTAAAAAAATATAAATTTATGTTTTTAAAATATAAATGTACATAAAATTGTACATGTTTTGGGGGGCACTTCTGTACTTACATTGTATAATATTCCAACCAGTATAAACATACTTATGAACTCAGGCATCATTTCTCCACAGTGACATTTTGAAATATAAAACATATTATTATTATTTCTACAGACATGTGCTCATGTATACTTGGTGTCCACAGAAGTCAGAAGTTCTGTGGGGTGATGCTCTTGTATGCTGTCAATATTTGTCACTTGAAAAGGTTTAATAAAACACTGATTGCTCAGTACTATACAGGAAGTATAGGTAGGGCAAGCAGACTAGGAGAATTCTGGGAAGAGGAAGGGAGAAGTCAGGAGTTTCCAGCCAGCTGCAGAGGAAGCAAGATGAAAATGCTGCACTGAGGAAAGGTACCAAGCCATGTTGTTAAACATAGATAAGAATTATGGGTTAGGCTTTCCATGGGGATTGGGTGGGGATGGGTGAAGGGAAGGGTGGGGAGGGACGAGGGGAGGGAGTGGGAATGGGGATAGCTATGTAAAATGAGAAAAGATTTTATTGAAAAAATTCTTAATAAAAAAGGAAAGAATAAAAGACTTATGGATTAATTTAAATGTAAGAGCTAGTTGGTAATAAACTTGAGCAGCCAGCCAAACATTTATAATTAATGTAAGCCAACTCTGTGGTAATTTAGGAAGCAACTACAGAATAGGGCAGGATAGAAACTCACCTCCAACTACACAGAAGAGCACATTTGATCTCTGAAACTGGCATTATCAACTGTTGTCAGCCTTTGTGCTGGTGTAGGAACTGAACCTGGGTCTTCTGCAAGAGCAAGTGCTCTTAACTCCCAAACCACCACTCTAGCTCCCTCTTAGTTTTTGTCTTCATGTTTTGGTTTTGATTTAGTACAAACTCTGCACAGGGGCCGTGTTTGAATTTCCACCTTCTTATTGGATAAAAGTAGGATGTTGTGGAATATTAGTTTAAGATGTGTTACATTCATCTATGTTGTAGAATAGTTGTTTAATGATGCAAAGATGTGTTGCATTCTTTTGTGTTGCATTTGTTTAACTCTGTGAAGCTGTGTTACTGTGCCTGTCTAAAACACCGGATTGGTCTAATAAAGAGCTGAACACTCAATAGTTAGTCAGGAGAGGGATAAATGGGGCTGCCAGGCAGAGGGAATAAAAAGGAGGAGAAATCTAGGCTTGAGAGAAGAGTGAAGAGGAAGGAGTGAAGAAAAGAAGAAGGAGAGGAGGGTGTCATGGGGCCGGTCACCCAGCCACACAACCAGCCACAGAGTAAGAAGGGAAGAAGGACATATAAATGAAGGTAAAAAGTCTAGAGACAAAATGTAGAAGAGAAACGGGTTAATTTAAGTTAGAAAAGCTAGCTAGAAATAAGCCAAGCCTAAGGCTGGGTATTCATAAGTAAGAATAAGTCTCTGTGTATTTACTTGGGAGTTTGGAAATAGGACCTCCAAAAGTAAACAAAGCACAGCAAATAAAAAAATCAACTACAGTAGTCCTTTCTGAACTGAGTTTTACTAGGTGGTGTGTAGTAGGATTGTCCTTCGTCTCTAGATTGTTTCTCTTTCAGTGTGTTTGGAACTTGCTGCCACTGGACTCTGAGGCAGGACTCTACCCCATTTACTCTGAGTTGGGAGTATGCCCATCCATTTAGTTTCTGTTTATTTACTATTTTAGGTTAATGTTCTCTTTCAGGAGATGGGTAGAAATATAGCTGTGGGACTCACTATTAAGGTTTTCACTTGATTTAAATAAAGTGAATTATATTTATCTAAGTAGATACTTCAGTTTTTATTTATTTTCCTATATATATCCATATCTTTTCATCAGTGGATAGTTTGGCAGGAGAAATAAGTATAAAACAACATATTTCCAGCTTTACCTTCCTAGCATCTACAAGTTACTTAATAAATGCTTTTTGAATTGACATTTCTGTCTTCTATGGATTGGCCATAACTACAAGCTCCTATTGCTTTTTACAATTGTAAGATTTCATATGGAACATTTTAGAACTCTTAAATTTTTCAAATAGGGAAACTCATATTCTTTTTAAGACTGTGGAGTCAGGTTTGGCATTGTAATTTGGTGTGGCTTTTCTTGAAGATATTCACTGTGGCCATTATCATCATCTCCACTTTCACCATGGATGATGGTTTTCAGGTTATACTTTTGGTTATTATTATCTTGTCTTGGAGAGGACCCAGGTAAATATCCATTCTGTCTCTTTTAGGGAAAACAGTCTCAAGTTGTTATTTTAAAACATAGTGTGTTTTCTGGTTGGGTAGGAGACTTTCTCCATGGGTGTGAAAATACACTTAGTACTGTAAACCAAGTTCAACCCCTATGGGCATTTAGGTTGTAGGCTCTATGAGGGAACATTTTAATGCTGTTTTGCCAAGTAGGCATATTGACAAACTGCTTTCTCAATACTTGTTTGTGCCCATAGATTAGCCCTGCTCTCAACTTTGGGCATGGATGCTCCTTGTTTCAGTGGTTGAAAGTTAATGCACAGTTTTATATCTGGTCAGGGTCCTAAGGATAAGTGATCATTGAATGCTCATCTATAAATAGGATATCTGTGTCACATGCCAGTTCAAATCCTAAGGGTCATGACAATAGAGAGAATGGATAGATGTAAGAGTGGGAAGATAGGGAAGAGTGATGTGAGATCATTGAGATATTGTCACGAACACACAGCAGATATGCATACCTACACAAGGTCTAGCAAGATTTTGTCTTTCAATATTCCATCATGGAAGGGGAAGGTGCTCAGGAGGCCACACCCCTTTCTGAGGAACTATTGGCAGTTAGTGGTTGCCAGGAGATGGAAGAGGACATTTTCTTCAGTGGTGTAGGCACAGGGGTGTTGGCTATGCTCTAGCAAACAGTCTTATATTCTTATTTATGCAAACAACTCTAAGCTCAGTGAGTCCAGAGATAAAAAAAAGAGAGAAGTAGGTGGGGTGTTATCTGGGACAAAGAAGAAAAAGAAAGGGTTCAGAGAGAGCAATAAGGATGAGTGTAATCACAATACATTATATATGTGTGTGAAGCTGACAATAAATAAATTAAAAAAAACTAAAGAAAACAAAAATTCTGGAACACAAAATGTATTCATGGAGGGACTATGTTTATTGGACAGATTCAAGTACTAGTAATCTTTGCCTTTTCTGGGTTTCTTTGTTGGTAGGTATAGGATCTGCTCTTGTGATTTCTGGGTCTTCAGAATTCTTGTGCTTCTTAGTTCATCATGAATCAGCGTGTCTTGATTCATGTTTTCTCTTTGATTTCTTGTTTCTTTGTTTCCATGGCCATGTCTGTAGACTTGAAAGTTTTGGTTAAACCTCTGAATTTCGAGTTTAACTAATTTCCCCATGGTTACCTTCCTTAAACTTGAGTTCCTTACCTCCAGTAATCTGACTTTTTAGGTCCCAAGTCTACCATCACACAGCCTGGATATAGATCTTATTTGTTAAACACTCACTACTTCAGATTCTTTAGACATTAGCTGAATGCTTTCCCTGCATTTTCGCCAGTGTGACATCAGGAGGTGGAAGCTATAAAGGATAAGGTGAAAGTAGGGTATAAAAACCCCAAGGCATTTTGCTCATCTGTTCTTACTGCATTAAAATGTTCAGAAAGGCGAAAGAACAACATAGTCCTGTTCTCTCTATCTCTGTCTAACACAGAGTTCTTTTTGGAAGCAAAAGCAGCATGCAATGAAGCTTTCTTTAATGTAATATCTGTGTATTTCCAGTAAGAGTGGGACACAGTCTGAGCCAAGGATTGTGGATCAATGCCCGTGTTTTCTTGTATTTGTCAGTTCCAGAATCACCGATTATAAATCAACCGTTTCACTGGGCCGCTCAGCACTCCGATTGTCTGTTCATAGAATTGGGAACTTGATCTATCATGATTCTGTAGCTAATGGATGCTCCGTTGATGGATGAGATACTGAAATCTCACTAGGTGTCCATGAAGAAAGCCCAAGGTTCTGCATAGCTGGGTAAGGTTTCTAATGGTTTTCTTTGATCTCAGATCCAGATTTCTGTAATTTGCTGGCAATCAGTCCAAAGGAATCTTTCAACTTTTTCTAGAGTACTTTCAGATTGAGAGAACAGTGGGTAGATGGGCATGTAAAATTCTAAATCACCATTTCATTTTAAGATAGTCCATTGAAACAGAACTATGGCATGTAAAGTAACTGGAATGATTTGTTATTGGTGAATATTAATTTGTACAAAATAGTGAGTCTTATATCTAAAGCACATATGTTTTGAGCTGAAAGCAATATAACAAAACATACATAGTTTCTTAGAAATGGCATCTGAATTTGATGTGAAGGTAAAAACAAGGATATTTTAAAGTGATAAGTGAACTCATAGGCCATTTTTTTTTAAAAACACCATTGCCTACACCATTCCAGGTAAATTTCAGCATTATGAATGCTAATGAACAGTGTTGATCAAATGGTTCACTCTTGAAAACACGATACAAGTAAACAATAAATAAATAAACTCAAATTTTGTGCAATGTGAAACAAAAATGCATCAAAAGTCTTCAAATGAGAGCTGTGTATATTACACAGACAAGTGAAGAAGTGGTGAAAGATTCAGGGAAAAATATATCTAGAAGAAAATGCCCAAGACTGTTTTATTCAGGAGCAATTGGGCACTTTGCATTTGCAAGAGGACTCAGAAGCAAGTTTGAATTTGAATTATTGAGTTGTTATTGTCACTCTCTAGCGAAGCAGCTTCTGAAAGGACATCTTCTCCTGTTTTCTCTTAAGACGTGATCATTTTCAACTCTGGTTCCAGCTTGAGGTGATCTGGCTGATTTATACATTTTCTTAAAAGAGCTGCCAGCCTTCCTTCAATAGGAACTTGCCTATGATGGGACAAATCCTCCCCCTTGTATTTCTCATACACTGGCAGACTGAATGCAGAGTGGAATCCGTTCCTTAAGGCAAGTGTGGAGAAGGGAATTCTGCCCTATGACAAATGCTGCAATCGCTTCCAGTCTAAGAATTCAAGGCAGCATATAGGAGGCCACACTGCTTCCTTAACTTCAGTCAGACAGGAAGTGCCCCAGATACAGATGATCTCCATTGCTATTCATATTTTCATTAGACTTTAAACTTACCTAGACAAATTAAGCATACTCTAAAGAGCTCATGGCCTCGCTAACTTAATGTGTGTTAGTTGTTTTATTTTTTTCTCCTTGATCAACAATGTTAATCATTTATTTTCATTCTTTTATCAGATAAAAAGTGTCTTGTGTCTTCCCCAAATATATAGGCCTTCCACACTGAGAAACCCTGTCAACATGTCTTTGCATTATGAGGTGCTACAAACCTTACTGCTTGATAGTTATATATAGGCTTGGAGGATATTGGGCCTGGAATCCATCCCTCATGGTCAATAGTCTATAAAACCAGGAACTAGAACAGCAGGGCTTTAATTATTGGTTAGTGAAAGAGGTCTGGAGTCATAACTCTGGCCCAGAGAGGAGATTATTAGAAGATAGCCTTCTAAATCTGAACTAAGGACACCAAAATCTTGTAAGATTACTGCCTAGCAAAGAGTTTTCTGGTAAAAACAAGGAAATATTATCATCTTTTCTTAAGAGTCATTCTAAACAGGCCTGTCAATCAACTGGATAGGACAGTGTTGCTCTGGAAAAGCTGCCCATTCTAGAGTTCAGAAATAGTACACAGCCCACTTAAAATAATGATTAAGGCAGCTATCTTTTTAATTGTGGTGGTTTGAATAAGAATGACCCCCATAGGCTCATATATCTGAATGCTTAAGGAGTGGCACTATTTGAAAGGTTTGGTAGGTATGGCCTTGTTAGATGAAGTGTGTCATTCAGGGCTGAGCTCTGAGGTTTCAAAAGCCCAAACCTGGCCCAGTGTCTCTCTCTCTGGCCCAGTCTCTCTCTTTCTCCCCCCCTCACTGCCTACAGATTTGGATGTAGAACTTCTCTAGCACCATGTCTGCTTGCATGCTACCATGCTCCCTACCATGATGAAGGTAGACTAAACCTCTGAAACTGTAAGTTAAACTGTCAGTTAAATGCTTTCTTTTATGAGTTGCTATAGTCTTGGTCACAGGAATAGAACACTGACTAAGACTTTGACTATTTATTGTCTGTTCTCATCCCTGAGCATGTAGTAGTAAACTGTTTATCTTCTGTAGTTCTCTCTGTAACTCATCTGAATTTGTTTGACATGGGAGCTGAAGGGAAGCCATAACAGGTTCTGGTGATAACAGTACAGGTTAAAATCCAGAGCTGGACAAAGAACAATGAGGGGCCTCCTATGGCTCTATCCATGGATTGCTGGTTTAGATGGCTGACCCAATGAGAAAAAAGACATTCTCTGTGGATACAGAGTAAAGAACACACATTTTTTTTTCTTTCTAGAAAGTGGACAGAAAGCCCAGAAAATGGAATTAGACCAAATACAAACTGATGCCAGAGGCTGAGAGATCTGCCTTACAGACTTAGGAGGCAAAGCTGCAGCAAGACACAGGTGCAAGAACAAAAGGGGCCAAGGAAAGACTCACGGCAGACACGAGGCTGGCATCACCTCAGGAACTTTCTCCATTCCGACTCATAGCTTACAAGGGTTGCGTGTTTTCAGATCTCTAGATGGCCGAGTCTTATCTGCTTGTTTTGCCTCAAAGGCAAGCTAATGTATATAGTTTTATATCCCATGAAGAATTATGGTTCTAATTGATCAAGATATTGCTCCCTTCTATTTATTTTGGTCACAGAGACACTAAGTGAACAGAGATGACTGCTTTTAGTAGCATCTGCAGGGAGAACCGAGAGCGGTGGCAGAAACATAGTTACTTCCTGCGATTAGTAAAGCCCACGGGAAGCATGCCCTTTACAAGGAAATCACCGTCTTCAAGAAAACACAAAACAAAACAATTATAAATCACCAAGTTGCATAGACTTTCACTTGACTAGAGGGGAAAACTCTTCAATAAATAATAAATCTAAGCAATCAACGCAAAACTTGTTTCACAGCTTGTGCTGTCACTTCTGTGTCGGAGCTGAAAAGAATTCTTGGGGAAAAATTTGTTTTGAGCCATCAGTTGGTCTTGATTTCCGCACTCTCCCCAGGACTCCCCCCCTCCGCCAGGAAAACATTCCTTTCCTCTCCTGAGTCCAGTTGTCAGGATCCCCCTGGCTCTCAACGTTTAATACCTTCCTTAATTTCTTTCTTTTTTTTTATACAATTATGAAGAAAAATCCAGAAACCTAAGCAGCCAGTCCACACAGATTATTAATTGCCTGTCTTCTGAGTTGTCATATCTGTGAGTATATGCCCCAGAGAAGTTCTTTAGCTGTCCACGGGTTTACTGTGACCATCAGGAAAAAAACCAAAATAAAACAAGCGCATAAACAAACAAATGAGTAAATGAAGAAAACCCACAGAACCCCCTCCATGCCAAATTAATTTGGAAAATTCTGGCATGAACAAGAAAATGTTCCCATGTTCACACAAATCCAGTTTCTCCTACATTTATTTTGTCACTATTATAATTTTTTGATCACCGCATGTAGTGATTGTTTGTCTAGCATTCTGTTTTGTCTGAAGCTCATCTGTGTGTATCTAAGGAATCTGGTTGCATTTGACATTGTAGTGGGTTGAAGAGTAAGCCCCCCAAGACATGAGAGATCTAAACTGAGGCACTTATGAGTGTGACCTCATTTACAAAGAGGATCTTTGCAGGTAGAATTAATTAAGGATTTCAAAATGAGACCGCCCTGGTTTAGAAGGATCCTACTTCCAATGACAGAGGCTGTTAAATGTTCAGTGTAAAATATCCCTCCACGGGTGCACATTTTGATCCTGGCCCCAGGTGGGTGGTGCTGTTTGGGTTGGGGGTGTGTGCTGTGGTACTTTTGGGACATAGTCTCTAACTAGCTGACATGCCACTAGAGGCAGGCCTTTGGAGAGAGAATCTGACCCCATTTCTAGCCCTGCTCTTTACTTCCTGACCTACCAATTAGTGAACAGCTATGCCCCAAGCTCCTACTGTTAAGTATGGAGCTATCCCAGTCGCCATGCCTGTCCTACAGGTGGATTCTTTCCTCTGTAATCAGGAGTCCAGATAGATCGCTTTTCTCTGAAACTGTTTTTGGCAGGTATTTTGTCTAGTGATGAGAAGAACAGCTAAGTGCTTTCTTAGAGATGGAGAGGGAGGATTCTCAGACTTTAGGCAAAAGAAGACCCTGCAATCAGGAGCCATGCTACCAGAATCCAGTGCCATTCAGGAGTCACCAGATGCTGGAAGAGGCAAGGAGAACATTTCCTTTAGAGACTTTGGAGGACACATGCTTGGACTTCTGATCTCCAAGACACTGAGAAGATGTTTTAAGCTACCTGGTTTGTGGTACTTCCTTGTAACATATCAAGAAAATGAATTTAATATCAACACTCATTATTATTATTTTTTTGTTAAGGTGTAGTACAATTTTATTAGACTTTGAGAGAAAACCACCAAGGTGGGGTATGGCTATAAATGCTGGCAGCTGCCAGGAGAATGAGATGGAGAAGAGAAAGTAAGAAAGCTTTGTAGTTTGTAAGGGACTGGTGTAGGAGGTCCTTCTGTATTTGGGTTGCTTTCATTGATTAATAAAGAGACTGCCTTGGCCTTTTGATAGGGCAGCCCTTAGGTGGGTGGAGTAGACAGAACAGAATGCTGGGAAGAAGGGAAGTGTGGCAGACGCCATGTTTCTCCTGCCCGAGAAGGACACTGGCTAGACTCATGCCAGTAAGCCACAGTCAAGTAGTGATACACATTAATGGAGATGGGTTAAAATAATATGTGAGAGTTAGCCAATAAGGGGCTGGAGATAATAGGCCAGGCAGTATTTCAATGGATACAGTTTCTGTGTAATTATTCCGGGAGTTAAGCTAGCCGGGCAGGACAGAACAAGGGGCCCTGTGCTGGGCGGCTAGGAGCTGGGTGCTGGGAACACAGCCCACACCTCTTACTACAAGGGACATCCATAAGTATTCAGGACCAAAAAGATGGGGGAGGGGCAGGGGCAGGGTTTCAGAGGAAAAACATTCCTGAGAGTCAGGGAAACACCGCTTAGCCTTTGATCAGGGCTTGAAAAATTCAGGCTAAAGAAAAATTAACAGTGACAAAAGGTAAGATTTCCTGAGTCCTAACTTAAGAAGTCAATGGGATGTATGGCAGAAGCCCCACAGAGTTGGACTGCACTACACAGAGACTCTACTGAGAAGGAAAAGCACATTATTTTATTATTGAAGGGATATTAATTCCTCCCATCTTCTTCTGGGTGGCTTGGGATGTCAGGACTTCACCCAGAGATGGAACTTAGAACAAAGCCTAAATAAACCTGTTTATGGTGATTTGAAAGAAAATGTCCCCTCAGGCCCACAAGGAATGATACTATTAGAAGGTGTGGCCTTATTGGAGTAGGTATGGCTTTGTTGGAGGAAGTGTGTCACTAGGGGTGGGCTTTGGGGGTCTCAGATGCTCAGTCCAGGCCCAGTTCTGCTGCCTGCCAATCTGGGTGTAGAACTCTCAGCTACCTCTTCAGCACCAGGTCTGCCTGAATGGCACCATGCTTCCTACCATGAGGATAATGAACCTCTGGACTGCAAGCCAGCCCCAATTAAATGCTTTCCGTTGTAAGAGTTGCCATGGTCATGGTGTCTCTTCCTGTAATAAAAACCCTAACTAAGGCATTGCTCATCTGGTAAATTGATTTTCAAGGAATAACAAAGCTAAAGTTTACATTCCTAGGGAAATAGGATGTGGGATCTAAAGCTTTGATGGCCGGAATCCACTGTTACTTTTCTCTCTCTGAAGAGCTAGCCTTAAAATCAGAAATGAGAAAAGGTGTCAGAGCCTCGAAATACTTTTGACATTTTTTTTTGGTCTCTTTCCAGGATAGGATCAAGTAAATTTCCAGTTTATGGGCCAAGTACATGAATGGAGAACCCTCTGTCCCATGTATGTTTCCTGTCAAAATTTCTGCCTTTGCAGAGGTAGCCATATTGGCATGGGGGAATATGAGCAATGACCAGTCTTACTACTTTCTGCTCACTGGGGTTGTCAGGTATTGCAGTTGGGGTACCCCACTCATCACCCATTTAATGGACCTCAAAACGTACCCCTGTGGCTTTATTTGTATAACAACCAGTTTTAGTGAAAAGTCTTTGACTGGTACCTGGCTAGAGATGTCAGGGAGAAGCAAGAGGAGACGAAGAGAAATAGACATTGAGTAATTGGGACTGAGGCTCTTTAGTTTGTAGTTATCAAAACTGCATGGTTAAATTTATTCATGTACTCATTTTCTACTAAATGGGAGTCTCAGGAGAGGAAGGACTAAGGTTTTGATAGTGGGCAAAGTGAATGCCCAGTAAGTAGTTGATGAATGAGCAAATAAAACACTAAATGTGTGAGAAAATAAAATAAGTTAATGAAGAGGCCACAATAAAGCTGGTCCAGTTAAAGATATCAGAAATCTGATCCTTGGATGGTACGAGGACTACAAAATTTTACTTCTTCTAGATCTTGAAGATGTTTGACTCAGTTTCTGGTCACACTCACAGAAACCAGCTCAGGGTATTTGAAGCACAAAGAGTTTGCTGGAATTAAGTGATAATTCATAAACTCTGATGAGGTTGGGAAACCTCTCACCTACAGCCAATGCAGTGCCCACATCGATGTACCAGCAAATCTTGTACAGCAGTAGTTGGACAGCAACCACCTCCGGAAGTCACTTGTCATTGCTACTTCTCCACCAGTAACACCAGAATAGCTTCCATGCAGCCCCCACACTTTAGAACACCCTGCTTCATTTCCAGCATCTGGTGTAAAATCAATGCAAGTGGGTGTCAACTTTCCCAGATTTGTTAGTAGCAGATGAAATCTGTCTCAGGCTCAGAATTCTTAGCTAAGATAGTAACTCTTAGTTAAGGGGCAAGTGATAGAGAACACAAAAGTTAGCAGTTGTTTACTGTAGTCTACTTTGGCTGCACAATGTTACTGTGTTTTCTTGTTTTCTTACAATAAAAAGTGAAAAATGCACCTGCCTGGTGGTGTTAGCTGATCCCATAGGCAAATGGATGGTCAAGGCCCAGCTTCAGTCCAGCCTCTTGGTTCCACCATGTCCTAACTCAGTCTTTTCAATAAAATTCTGATGTCCTAACACAGTGGTGGAAAGAGAGAGGAAAGAAGGGGAAACTAGAGAAGGGAGCCAAGCTATGCAGCTGTAGTCCTTGTTTCTATGACTACCAATAAGTACATAGATAATGCTTTTCTCTTTCTCCACTTTCCGCTTCATGCTTGTTTTGTCTTTAGCCACCCCAGATGTCCAGAATTCTTTATTAGCACTCCGTATCTCAGTTTCTGAGTGATCTAGACTCTACCTAAGTGCCTGTATTCTAGTGAACTTTATGAATGAATATGGAAATAGCATAAGATTCCGTGGAGAAAATAACATCAAGGTTGGTGATAATAAGGACACTCATTGTGGTCAGCATGGCAGCACCATCTTCTTTATGCTTTTCTGCTTATGGAGCACCAAAGAGCTGTTCAGTGGCACCATAGCCCCAGTTCAGTCCACCTCCAAACCCACCACAGAGTAGGTGGAAAAGACAGAGGACACAGTATATATGGCTTGTTGGGAGTAGCAGTGAAGGGTGTTTCTACTCTCTGTTCATTGGTTTGAAGGTTCATATATTTTGTCCAGGACAGAAACAGCAGCTTATATTAGTTTTGTTTAGAGTGTTATATATTTTTTGGCATTGTCAAGTACTTCAGTCTCATCAACTGCTGTCTACACTGTGAATCTTAGCAGGCTATTCCAAGGTCGGTCACTTCTGGGTGGTACTATGCATAGTAAAATCAGTAAAATTGGCTCACTGACATATTTATTTTACAGCCAAGTGACTTCCTTGACCTAAAGAAATAGCGCGTATTGAACTGTACTGATGATTTTTGCATTCAGTAAATTCGTGGTTGAAGAAGCCTTGTAGTCAGTGGTATTGTGGTCAATGATGGCAAATTTAAACCCAGAGCAGATTGGGCTAAGGTCATTATAAATGTCTTCCCTTTCTGAGTAGATGAGAAACAGTTGATTCAAAGCTGCCAGGAGGTTGTTCAGCCTTCTTGGAGCATGGTGTATATAGTGAGTGAACTTGATGTTCTTAGGACTAGAAAGTAGGGTCTAAAATATCCAGCAGTGTCATTCTTAGTGTGAGGATGTTCATATAAGTGCCTTCTCCATACTCCATGGCTCATGAATCCACTGAGCAATCAGGTGATCATGGAAATGAGACAAATATCTGTAGATAGAAAGCTACTTCCTCATTGGGGGGGTGTCTTCTGGTCATCATTCATATTGAGGCACACTAGCCATGTACTTGGGTCCATTTTGATAGGTTCATTTTCAGAAATTGTTCCCAACTTTTTTCCCTGAAACTCCAAAGAACACTACCCTTCCAAGTTCCTGGTATCTTTCTGAGCCCATTAGTCACTGACCACATGTGGATACAGCAGGGCAATTCTAGTGCCAGGAGGTTTAATGCAATGGCTTGCAACCCAAGTTTAAAACACCTCTTGGCCAACTGGTCATACAACACTCTCCTCTAAACTTGAGAAAGTCCATCTCTGGAGAGGTTATAACAGGCTGTGGGATTGAGGCCTCGGCAGTGAACACATCAGATGTATGAGCCACCTGCTTACTTCTTTAGGAGATACAAAAGCCTTATTTCATACACAATATATCCACCTTATAACAGGACACAGCTGGGAATATCCATGTTTATGGATTGCTGGCATCCAATAACACCCAGGTTCTTTACCTTCTTGTTTCTATGATATATCCAATGTCTATTGGGGGATTTCCAGTGTGTCAAGAGCTCTTTCAAGTGATGGAAATGCTTATTTAGGCAAGAATCTCACAATTTTATTACAAAATCCTTGAACTACTCTCCCTACCAGAGCTAGTAAAGCAATCCTTACAATATCTGATTTCTCTCCTGACAATTCAAGCATCTTTGACCTGCTGAGCAAGAACTCCACCGGGTCTCTGGACCCTACTTGCTGCATATTCTGTAAACTCTAGTAAATGTCACAATGAGTCTGACTGTAGCTCCATTTTCTTCCCTCCCTCCACATTTTTCTTTTTATCTTTTTTCTTCTTTCTGACTTGTATTTGTTGACGTAGACTTACCCATCTGCCTGGTTTGGACCTAGACCCTGCTTCTCACTTCAAAAACTTAATTCAGTCATTGCAGTTTCTCCCCGAAATATTCAGGCCTCACCTCAAGAACATCACTTCTGACATTATAGCAGTCAATGCTAAACTCATCTTCTCATGGAAGTGACTTTCCTATTATGGATACTAGAGCCCATCATTAGCTCTACTCCATGGCTTGAGCGATCTACTTACTAACTGGTTGAGTAACCTATTAGTGATCTACTAACTGGCTTGAGTGTACCTACTAGTGATCTACTAAATGGCTTGAGTGTACCTACTAGCGATCTACTGTATGGCTTGGGTGTACCTACTAGTGATCTACTAACTGGCTTGAGTAACCTACTAGTGATCTACTAAATGGCTTGAGTGCACGTACTAGTGATCTACTATGTGGCTTGAGTGCACCTACTAGTCATCTACTATATGGCTTAATGATTATCAGAAATGGTCTAAGGGGAAGACATCTGGTGAAGCCACATGTCCTTAACGGAAGTGTCACTTTAAAGTCGAATGTGCGTTGAGGTTTGGGCCTCTGCTCAAACTAGATTTTGGGGACAGAACTGCAGATAATTAGGAATTGGGATTCATTCTTAACTTGCTTTAGAGATTCTGTCTCTGAAAGCAGGAAGTATGGGTGTTCTATCTATCACAAAACTGTCCTCCAAAGCTGACTGGAAGGGCTCTGTGGGTCATTTGGTCCACTGAAACACTAGGGAGATACTATAGAAAGGGATGTTCTCTACTATCTTAGTCCTGCTGTTGCTTGCTGGGCAGCTTTAGATTTATAGATTTACTCTTTATGGGCTTACCCAGTTATTATACTCCATTTCTTCTGCTCAAAATACTTCCACTTTCTTAATTTCTGTTCAAACAAAATGCTACCCCCCGTAACACACCATTTGCATATGCTCATGAAATAATTTCATGTGTTTTCTGGTCTTATGAACTGTTCAGCTGGCCTTTCTTTGCTCTTTGGGAAGTGCCATTTCTGTTATGATAGCGTTTTTGCTCATTGTCACATATTCTCTTCATTTAGACTCTATTTTATGACTTTCCGAGGCCCCAGACATGGTGTGTTGTTCTCAGAGCAGTCTCAGCAGGCCCCTGCTGCCTCTTTGCTGAGTGCAGTAATATAATTTTGGACATGTACCCAAACAGTGGTATTAGTTTTTCTCCCTGGACAAGCTTATATTATCAACTCCTTTCTAATTTGCTATTCTTTTTGCCCCTCGGTGCCTTTTATCATTATTAGTTCCCTATTTCTTCCAGTCCCTTGGGCACGGTGAGTGTTCAATTGAATGAGCTAGCATTGTTTTTTTTTTTTTTTTAACATCGAGCTTTGTGCAGCTTTGGTTTGACTGTGTTTCCAAGCTGATTTCATGAGGTTTTTGACATTACTTTTGTCTTTGATTACTGGTATTTCAGCATCTCTCAGGTTGATAATGTCAAGAATATTTCACTGGCTTGCTGATCACTTTTTCTTCCGGATATTTATTAAACACATGAAATCTTAACCCCAGTTCCATCAGTGCCCTTGAGTCATTTCAATGTCACACAAATCTTCAAGGTAAGATGAGCAAGGCCCCTGTAGGTATGCCTGTCAGTTCTATTATATTTTATTTTGCATGTCATCTAAATCTACTGATTTATACACAATCCTTAAGTTCTTATTATGTTTTAACATGTTATCTCCCACACAAGGAGGTTTTATAACCTGGCTTGTACATTTTGAAGCTGAGGTGCAAGGGGATTAAATATTTTTTTTCTCAGCACATGATGAAATAGCCTAGCTTGTATTTGAACGAAGGACTAAGAATGCCCACTCTACCAACAGATCTGAAGGATCAGTCAGTCAGCCAGGCAGTCTACTCATGGCATATTGGCTTTTTATCAATGACTTTTATTTCCTCATGAAAGCTGTGAGGAAACATCTTGTGGAGAAAGTAGGTAGGTCCCATTGAGAATGAAGCAAGCACCCTACATTGTGTAGAAGCACAAGATGTTGGAAGGAGGTAGACACTACTGAGAATGAAATGACCATCCTGTACCTCAAGGAAGCTTCTGCTAGTAAGGGTAGCCACGAACCAGCAAGAACAAAGCAATTATCCTGTACTGCGGGAAGAACTTCAGAGACCTTGTGAGGTAGGTCTAGAGTGCTGGTTTTAAAAGAACCTCTTGTTCATATGACTTTTCTTTTTGATCACTTATAATTTCCCTGCAAGTTATCACAGCCATTATGATTATATCGGACTCTCAGAATTTGCTACAGAAAAACCTTTAGTTTGCTTAGAGCAGTACTACCCTATCTTGGGGGATAGCATTACTCTTTTGAACATTGTTAGGTCTTAAAGAAACCTATGACAATGCTAGTTCTGGCACCCTCTCCACTGCTGTAGTCACACTGATGAATATCTTGATCACATCCATAGAAATTTCGTCCGATGGATGGAGATAGAGACAGAGACCCACATTCACACCAGAGCAATGGATTGAGCTCCCAAGGTCCAGTCGAAGAGCAGAAGGTGGGAGAAGATGAGCAAGGAAGTTAGGACCGTGAGGGGCGGGACCACCCACTGAGACAGTGTGCCTGATCTAATGGGAGCTCACCACATCCAGCCGGACGGACCGGGACTGAATGAGCATATGATCAAACTGAACTCTCTAAATGTGGCTGCCAATGAGGGCAGATGAGAAGCCATCAACAATGACACTAAGACCTATCTCCTCTGCATGTATTATCTTTTTGGGAACCTAGTCGATTTGGATGCACACCTTCCTAGGACGGGATGGAGGGGGGAGGGCCTTGGACTTCCCACAGGGCTGGGCACCATGCCCTCTTTTAAGGAAGCAGTTGGAGGGAGGGAGGGGAGCAGGAGGGGACTGGGAGAAGGGGAGGAAATGTAAATTCTTTTTCTTTTTGTTTGAATGGAAAAAAATAAAAGAATATGGGAAAAAAAGAAACCTATGACAAGTCTCACTCACTACCTGTGGCTCCTCCCAGTACTTCTCACCCTGTCCCCCCCTAAATACAGGTTATCTAGATTAATTCAGCAGCTTAACTGATAAGTGTGTGCCAGGAGCACTCACAGTCTTCAGTCTTGTCCTGAGCAATTACACAGGAGTTGTTGAATTTAGCAATAAACATAAGTGGTCTTCAGTTAATTTGAATTTCAAATGAATAATAATGCTTTCATTTATATTGCAGATATTGATGGACATGACTTTTTATATTACATAGAAGAGGCAGCTGACAATCTCTACCCCCAATAAAGTTAAAATATTTCATGGAACGCTAATAAATGTTGTTTATCTGAAATTCAAAGTTAACTAGGCATTTTATATTTTATTTGTCAGCCTTAGACCCAAAGGATGATGTTTTAATTCAAGGAGAAATTGTCACTTGTGGGAACTGGCACTACTGGGCAGCTCAGCAGAAGGGTCAGATGAATGTCATGGTCATGGTTCTTAGAAATGAAGGGTCCATGGACCCTCAATGATAAAGACATAAGGCATGTGTAGGGAGAGGGATGACCTTCGGGTGGATGAAGGCACCAGAGAAAGGTATGGGCATGTGGAAACTCAGTCCACCATCAAGAAATGGTTAGACCTGGATAGGAGAATGAACTGAGGAAGGACAGGAGGGGCAACTGATTTTCAAATAACTCTATTGTGTTATTAGTGGAAACATTTACTTTTATCAGCATGAAGGAAAAACACTAAAATTATACTTTTGGAAGACTATGACTTGCCATAAACAAGAGAAAAAAAGAGAATTTGTATCAAACCAGAATTTCTTGGTGAGCACTATACTATGGTCATCCACAAGCCATCAATTGTAAGTAAATGAGAGTTGTGTATAGAAATATCTCTCTGTGCTCTTTTTCTAGATTGCATAGAAACTGGGTACAGGGCAGAGATGGGTGGCTGATAGGTTCTGCTCTGGATGAAAGTCATGCTTTCTTGGAATTTAGGAACCATAAACTCACTAGCTCTGAGGGTGACTGTCCCCATGGGCTGCAACAGCCATGCAGGACTACACGTTCCCTGCTTTATGATGCTGGCCTGACCTGTGGGGTTATTCCAGAAGAACACAGGTACTGACACAAGAATCAGAAATAGTTTAATCCACTACTTTCTTATTATGGTGGGTAAAGACCTCCTCCTTGTCCTCTGTGTCTCCTTTTCAAGGGACATCAAACGTAGTACGTCCTCTTTCTTAGTGCTTACAACTTTAGAGGTGCTTGTAATCTGAAGTTTACAGTACTTATGCTATCTCTTCATGATCCTGAAAACAAGATTTTCAAAAAAGCCATTCTGTGGATATCTGGAACTTTGACATTGTCTCCATGTGTGACCAAACCCTAAGATCAAAGTGTCAGATCAACATCAGAAGAAACAGTTACCTCTCTAGGTTTGTAATTTTCATATAAGTCTATAAAATTGAATCCTGTCTGCAGGTTTGTATTATTGTCTTTCCATGTAAACTCACACATTCTCGTTTTCTGGATGCTAAAATTCATCATTGCTGTTACAGAGATTTAAGCATTAGAATGCGTGGTCCACTCAATGATTTCTGAGGCCCCTTTCATTACAGTGAAGCTCTCATTCTATTCTATGGTGGCTCATGATAAAATTCCTCACTGACTTTCCCATAGCTCTGAAAAATTACAATTTGTGGAACAGGGGCCTTATAATATTAATTGTTCATATATCCTGACATTTGTTTAGCTTTGGTCAGTGATGCATTACTTGTCCTTTGATGGCAAAGAATTCATTGTTTTTAGTGACCTTTTATATTTGATGCTGGCCAATGGAAAAATCAAAATGAGGCTAATAGTTCAGTAGTAGAGTACTTGTGTACATGTTGTGAGAACTTGGTTAAATCTCCATAAAAACCATCTAGATATCTAAATGATTCTCTGTTCTTTAAGATATGAGAGCAATGAGTTGGTTTGAAATCTGTTATAAACTTCACACACACACACACACACACACACACACACACACACACACACACACCCCAAATACAACAAAGCAGTAGTAATTCAGGTATGATGCACTATAGAAGTCTTCATCCAAGAGCTGGCAGTGGTCCTCTTGCCTCAGAATTACTGAGCCTATTGAAAGTACGGGTTGCTAGACCCACCTTGAGAGTTGAGGGTACAACACTGGAATATGTTCTTACTTGAGGGAAGGTGGGACTCTGGCCTTCTGCCAGGCCATCAAAAGCTGGGTGCTCCTCAAACCAACCAAAGACAACACACACACAGACACACATACAGACACACTCTACACACACACACACACACACACACACACACACACACATACACACACACACACAATGTATACACATGTTCCAGTTTTCCTGAGAAATAGCTATTGCTCTGAATTCCAATCATGATCTAGGCCAATCCACCCTCCTCAACTCCCTTTCAATTCCTTTTACTTACCCAGCTTCTCTCTGTCAAGGTGCTAAACTGACTATCTCACTCTCTGCCCGTTCTTTCCTCTTCTCTCTAAGCACTGGTGCGATCAGTCCCACTATTACTAAGAAACAAGAGAACATATTTCACACTATCCCCTCCTTAACTCAGCTTTATAAATTAGCCTTATGACAGGGGACAGGACCAGGAAGATAAAAATTAGAATACCAATGTATAGTGTCAAATTTGGAAAGGCTTCTATAATCTCATGTAAATGATAATAGCTGAACAAATCTGCAGAATAGAATACAATTTTATTTCATAGTTCGACCAAAGCTTGTTTATTTTGTTGACCCATTTAAAAAATGATTAAAGGTTTATTTTTGCTTTTGGAAGGGACTTTACCCAAACTAAAATACTCCTTTCTCTCACCCACTATTGTGTTTCAAAAGAAAGAGACAGTTCCTTGCCAGGAGTGACTTATTTTAACTTAGAAGGTAGGGCGTCTTATGTTGACTTATTTATTTTTCCTTTGGTGTTGGGTTTTTCTCCATTCTTGGTAATTGCTTTTGGAAAGGACGCTTAGCAGAAAGGCAAACTGGTGCACCTGAAGATTGATTGTACCATTCTCTCTATTTCTCTGTCCTTATCAATTTTTTGTGACATTTGTGAAAGTCAATATATTGTTCATTTTTCATGACTACATGAAGAAAATTCTCAGCTGGGGAGAAACTTTCAAAACCAGGGGCTCCCAACTGCAGCCACCAGTGAGCCCGTATTTATTAGTGATATTTTCTAATATGCATAGATAGATTTAAAAGGTCTCTTTTATTTTACGTTGGGTTCTATATATATTATTTTTGAAAAATTCAAAAAATACAGGTTTAGGAAGGAAAGAACTATCTGAAATGCTGTCACCCACAGAGACCCATTAATGTACCTGCACATATGCATATACTTGTGAACACTGGTGTATTATATGCATGCGTATTCATAGGATGTGTGCTCTCTGCTTTTGACACATTGGCAGTGGAGTTGTACAATTTTACACTAATTTACTGATATGTGTTGCCATAAGTCTGTATCCACGTGGTAGGGTTGTTTCACGGTTTTGATTCTTTAACACTGTGAACAAGCTGTTCTTTGATGCTATTTCTTTCAAATGTTTAATGAAAAGTTTTTACCCATTGTACGGATGTCTCACAATTAAAAAAAAATTAAATATTTCTTTTTTAGGTTAGCATGCAAAAGAGCTGGCTTTAGCATGGGAGCTTTGTACACATGTATTATTACATTTTGGTTTTCATGTGTTTCCTTCCTGTTCCTGCCCTCCAGTTCTCCCTCACTCTTAGCATGGTCTCTTTCTTTCCTGTTAGTCCTCAATTCTGCTTTTTCCTCACAGCCTATTTATTTCCCACCACCAAGGAGACTTCCTTCCTTCTCATGGTTCCCCCTCTCTTTTCTCCTCTCTATCTCTTTCTCTCTCTCACACACATCCACACTCTCTCCCTCCCACCTCTCTCATACACAAACTCTCTTCCTCCTCCTCACTCCTTCTCTCTCTTTCTCTCTGACCCACATTCTCTCGCTCTCCCTCCACACTTACTTTAAATCTTTCTTCATCTAGTTTATCAAATGTTTTAAAACTAAAACTCCATCCTGAGCTTGTATCATTTTAGTTGAATGTGAAGGTGTCTAGGAGTCACAGCACAAGTCTAGAGGCAGGAAGCAGAAGCAGAGGAAATCTATCTAAGGTTTGAAGGGTATCCCAAAGAACTCTCCAGAGAGAATACGGCCATGCAGCCTTCCATCTGCATCTAAGGACAGGTCCTGTGTTCTTACACATTCCACCAAACACTCCAGACTCTCTCATTCTGATGGGTGATGCTTATTCCTCGTCCAGTCTGTATATTACCCTTGGGAAAATGTGTGTATCTTCTGCTCTGCTTGAACATGGTCTTGATTTCCTTTCTCTGTGCTCTGTATACCATTCAACCTTAGGGGGATTAAATGGGTCAGACAGAAAGGCTGTGTTTAAGTCTAACCGTGCAAGGTTTTTTTTTTCAAATATATTATTGAAAATAGATTCCTCTCTCATATAATACATCCCAACCACAGTTTGCCCTCTGCTCCTTCCACCATCCCCTCTCTCCCCCAGATCCACTTGCCTTTCCTGTCTCCTCTTCAGAAGAGTAGGCCTCCAAGGGATGACAGCCAAATAGGACAAAACGAGATATGAAAAGGCAAGGCAAAATCCTCCTATGGAGGCTGGACAGGGCAACCCAATAGGGTGGAAAGGGACCCAAGAGCAGGCAAAAGAGAGACACACCCATTCCCACTGTTAGGAGCCCCACAAAAGCACCAAGCTAACAGCCAAAGTATGGTACAGACCCTTGCAGGCCCCATGCTTGTCACTTCAGTCTCTGTGAACTCATGCGACTCCTGTTTAGTTGATTAGGTGTCTCCTGGTGTCTGACTCCTACAGTACTGCCCCCCTCTTCTGGGGGATTCCCTGATCTCTGAGGGGTTGGATCCGATGGAGATCTCCAATTTAGACACTCTCTTTCTGCATGACATCTGGTTGTGTGTCCCTGCTCCCATAGGCTACTGGAGTAAGCCTCTCTGACGACTGGACCTGGGCAAGGCACCATTCTCTGAGTATAGCAGAATACCATTAGGAATCATTTCACTTTTTAAAAGACTGCCTGTGATTGGTCCTACCCTAGTCTCTTGGCTATCCAGTCTCCTGCTTCCAGCCATCCAAGCAGTGTTGGGCATGGGCTCCCTCTTGTGGAGTGGTCCTCTACAAGGCCTTTTTTCTTTTCTTTTTTCTTTTCTTCTTAATTGGTTTTTCAAGACAGGGTTTCTCTATGTAGCGTGTAGCCTTGACTGTCCTAGAACTCACTTTGTAGACCAGGCTGGCCTCTAGCTCAGAGATCTACCTGTCTCTGCCTCCTGAGTACTGGGATTAAAGGTGTGCACTATCACCACCAGGCTGGCAACATTTTTTTTTTTCAAATCTCCATTTTGTCATGGATATTTTGAATGTTAGCTGTGTTCCTACAAACAACAAAAAGGTATTTTGGAGCTTCTATGTCTCAGATTTATTAGTATCATTTGTGTGTATGCTGCATTTTCAATAGAAATGCATATTCTCTATATGATTCCGTGTAAAAAAATCTCCCATTTTTTATATTAAATTTTAACTTTGCTCTGATTAAAATTGATTTAAACAATTGCATTGTTTAAAGTGTGTGGTTTTTTTTTTCTGGGATGGCTATCCATTATAGAATCAATCTGCTTCTTGTTTGGAGTTACTTATCACATATCGGGCTTCTGTACATATCTGTACAGTGTCTAGGGTGTCTATTCTGTCACACTTCCTCATGTATGCATGTGCCAATGGAGTGCTCGTCTAATGACTGTGACTTTAAAACATGTTTTATAAGTCATAGGACTAATGTCCCTCTTTAGTTTCCCTTTCTAAAATTATTTTATTTTAAAAAAATGCTACTGGGTATTGAATTTAAGGCAAACTTTCTACCCCTCAGGTCTACTCCTATGCCCAATTTTACTTTTTATTTTGAGGGTCTCACTATGCAGGCTATCGTTGAATACAATATATAGCTCAGGCTAGCTTTGAAATTACAATTATCCTGCCTCTACTTTCTGAGTAATAGTATTATAGGGCTGAATAACCAGGCCTAGCTTCTCAAAAAATTTTGTTAATATTTTTATGTATTTTTTGCTGTTCCCTGTATAATCTGTCTGTTTTGTAGTTTTTATACTTTTGGATTCCAGGCTGCTATACCTCATTCCCCTCTCTTCATGGTCCCTTCCCTATTCCTTTCCCCACATGGTCCAGCTCAGGGTCATGTCCACTATGGACTCTCTGGCCTATGCTCTTCCACTTATCTATAATAAACTGTCACTTCCACCACATCTAAGAGCAGCCATTTCCTTTTCCTTTTCATTAATTTATATCACGATATGTGTTTAGCTTTTGTTAGGGTTATATTGCTGAAATTTATCATTTGATAGTAAGTTCATTGTTTATCAACAATCATTATTACTAGTGATGTTCATTTTATTTCTTCAGGAAAGAATCCAAATTGTAAAATCATTGGGTAGAAGTGAATGAACTCTATCAATGGCTCTTGATGCATATAGTCACATGATTTTCTAGAATCTAGAGGAATTTGAAAATATTTAATAGTAGTCCATATCGGTGTAAGAAATTTCCACAAATTTCATAGCCTAAAAGAATAAGCTCCAGGTGTGTTGGTGCATGCTTTTAATCCCAGCACCAGCACTTGGGAGGCAGAGGTAGATGGATCTTTGTGAGTTTAAGGCCAGCCTGGTCTACAGAACAAGTTCCAGGATAGCCAGGGCTGTTACACAGAGAAACCCTGTCTCAGACTATCTCTGCCCTACCCCCCCCCAAATAGATATTGATCATCTCTCAGCTTCTATGTGTCAGCTCTTTGGATGTAGCTCATTTGACATGTCTCTTAGGCTGCAACCAAGTTGCTGGCCAGCACTACAATGTTCACCAAGGAGAATTTGCTTCCATGATCACTCAGATCAGTATTGGCACACCTCAGGTCCTCCTTGCCCCATTGGCCTCTTGCGACATGGGTGCTTACAGCAAGTCGGCTTGTTCCTCTGGGAGAGGAGGGGAGACTGAGAGGGTAGGCAATACCAAGTCACATTTCTTTCATAAGTAACCTGGGGAGAGTCATTTCACACCTTTACCTTACCACGCTTGTCAATAGTGATTGCTGAGTCTATCCCATATTGGAGGGAGGGCAAACAATTAGACACAGCACTAATTCAATAAGAGAGTAATCACTAGGGACCACCTGAGACATTGCTTACCAAAGAACTTGAGTTTCTCTTACCATTCCTAGAACTAGTTTTAAAATATATAAATAATAATTATTATTACAATTATTGCAGATTTTTTGTTATTATTAAAAAAGGAATATTCATATTGATAATTAACTGTTTGTAATTTTATTTTTTATATTGATAATACTTCCACTCCTATTCTTTGCCTTTAGGGCTCTTAGTCCCTAAAATCTTTACTTTATGCACAGGGTTGTAATGTTGGTTTAATCTGAAATTGTGACCCTTTCATGGAGGGAAGAGTGCCCTGACATCTTCAAGGAGTTGAAAGAAATTTGTATCTCATTTTGCTGTGTGGTTCAGACTAAGTACCTGTTTGAGTTAGTGATTGTGGCCACCATTGGTAATACACATTGAAATCCTTAAAACAATGAGAAACCTGATATTTGTTCCCCAACTGTGATTGCATTTGCAATGACATATTGACACGCAATTGTTTTAGCACCAGATATATATAGCCTAGCAATTTGAAAATTAGTCATTAGCATCTGACTTCTTTGATGCCAAATTGGTTAAAACTAAATGAAGTGCTATGTCTAAGAAGTTTCAGGATTACAAAGTACTCATCTATTAAAAGCTCCTAAGCAGGCAAACCTCCAGACACAAAAATATGTTTTGCTTAGAAGATCAAGGATGAAATAACTATAAGTAGGATTATCAGCAATTGCAGGAAACTTGTTTCCCAAGACCAAAAACAATGTTCTATGGAAAATGGGATATTAGACTGACAACCTCCAGTTTGACCTTGGGCAAATCATTTAAGCCAATTTCATCATGTTTGAAAGAGAAACGTACATCTTTGTTACACATTTCAAAATATCATGAACATTAATGAAGTAATATCTATAAGATATAAAATTTATGGGGATTTTTTTATGACTCTTTCTAAGTTCTCTGCTTTTGAATTCAGCCCATTGCTGGACAGCTTTCATTAGAGGACAATTCTTTTCCTAAGCCAAAAATCTTCCCTCTGTTACTTCTTTGTCTAGTTTTATGCTCTGACTGATCTTGTGTTTTGTTGTCTTTGGTAGTACTTTAGGTATTTGAAATAATCTGCTTGATTCCTCTCTAAGAATTTATTTTTAATCTATGTTAAGCAGTATCTGGTTTAGAAATTGTTTCTAATTGCAGGAAATACTAATAATCTCATGAAATTATATTTTTTTTGCCAATTTATCACTAGAATGATTCGGTAAAGCATCAGTGATATGCAGTGGTTTTTTTGGGGGGGTTGTCAAAATGGCACATGAATATAGTTACTGGTCACTATTCTCTGGCTGTATATAATTCAGAGGACGGCAATAATAGAATCAATAGAAATAAAAAATATTCTGAGAGCTGAGCATTGGTGCTTGGAAGATGAGTTAGCTCACAGAGAAGGCCCCTTTCTGGCAGATAACTGTGTGGTGTGGAGGCAATGAGATTTGGAGGCTTGTCTGTTTCATATTGGGGTTGGATGAAAATGTAGATAGTGAGATGGGCATGTAGCTCAGTTGGTAGAGTATTTGCCTAGCATGCAAAAATCTCTGGATTAGTTGCCCAGTCTCATGTAAGTGAGACAAGGTGGTGGATGCCAGTGATTCTAGAACCTGGAAAGTAGAGACAGGAGAATCTAAAGTTTAAGGTTTCTCTTGATCATGTAATGAGTTTCAGATTAGCCTGGGACACTCAACCGCCCCCAGCTCAAGAGAGAGTGGCGGCCAGATAGAGATGTGTTGGATGGTTTAAGAAAATGTCAGGATTTTCTTTGACTGCTATGTTCATAATAAAATATTCAGGATGTTTATTTCATCTTTATGGGTGATGGATCCATAAAGACTAAGATGTCTTAGTCTTTTCAATTTTATCAAGGGCAGGAGCAGAATTTAGTTTACAGTTTTGGTCATCTTCTTTAACTTTTAATACACTTATTTTATCCATTTATACTTTTGGATTATGTATTGGGATCATAGACTGTGCTAGACACTGTGTATTTCAATGTGGATTAGACAAGATCTCTTTGCAAGTGAAAAGCATGAGTCAAAGCTCACATATTCATATGGAGGTGGATTCAGTGTACAGAGTGAGAGCCCCCAGCCTTCTCAATGAGGTCAAAGCTTGGCTTGAAGCCTGATTAGAAGCAAGAAGAGATTACTGGTGCAGGGAAGAGCGTCCACCAAGAAGAGAACCCGTAGGTCTACTGGGGCAATCCCTAGTGAAAGTGGTTTGATTTAGGAGCTCGAGAGCAGCAGTAGGAAGAGGTACCTGTGGAGAAGGGGCAGAAGAAGATTGTGTTCTATCAACCACATGCTAAATCCTCCTTTAAATGGAATCAACCATATGCCAAGCCCTCCTTTAAATGGAATCTCACGTCCTCATCTTCTCTCATAAGATTTGTTCCATGGTCACCTCACCGTAGGTTTCCTTTCTTCCAGATACTTCTCTTTACATAAAAGTCTCCTTGTCCTCAGGTCCAAACCTGTGCTTCTCATTTTCTTTGCTTGGACCACTGTTTAGAGAATCGGAGTCCTGCCTATGTCAGCATATTGCCTCTTGTCCATGAGGTTTTAGAGTCCTTGCTCAGGAGCTTGTGAAAAAATCAATGTAATTTAACTTGCAAAGACCTTTAGTGATGTTTGTATTTCTTGGAAATGAAATCACTGGTGAACATACTGAAAAGTCCCCATTGCCAGGTTTTCATCTCAAGGGTCAAAGCCACAATGTAAACTATCTCTCCAAAAGAAGGTATTGCTCTCTATATCATCAGTGTTCAATGCTAAATCTGGGACACAGAAAGTGGCATAACATGGCATTGGTCATGACTTCCTCTTTCCACCTTGACATTTCTTCATCACAAATTGTCTGTATAGCTCCAGGCAGATGACGTCCATAGAAACAGGATTTGTAAGTAAAGATGACTTCAAGTATTGTCTTTAGCTCCAGGCAGATGGTGCCCATAGAAACAGAATTCACAGTATAGAGGATTTCCTCCTAGCAGTTTGGCTGGATGTTCTAAGTCTGAGTCACACTGGCTTGGGTTGGATCATATTTATTCTAAAATGAGTTAAATGAGTTAGAATGGTCAGATGAGCGAAACAGCAAACTCTGCTGAGGGAGTTCATCCTTCCCCACAGAGAAATTTTCAGCACTCAGATATAAAAGGAAAAATACCTCTTTACTTAGCTCGCAGCTCTATTCTCCAGCTATAGCTTAAAGAGACCTAGCCCCAATCATAAATATTTCATAGCTTATACAGCAATGGACATTGTCATAATCCTGTATATGTGACCTTCGTATGGCGATCTTTTCATCCCCCACCCCCAAAGAGACTTTCCCCAAAGCTAAACAAGTTCTACAGCAACTGAGATTTGTAGGTATTTTACTTAAGACAGCTTTAGCTTTAGCAAGCATAACTTGCTGTTGGCCTCTTTTCCAGAAAAAAAAGGAAGGAGCATGCAGGTTTACAAAGGCAGAGATCAGTAATGAGATGAGACACAGAGTTCCATATTCTATTTGCTTATTCCTCCATAACCTACTATTTCCCAAGCAAGCTTGCTAGTCATTTAATTAATTAAAGCCTGATATTTTCCTTTGCATCAGAGGCTAATTTCCATGTCTTATAATAACCTAGATAGTCACTTTAAGATCGCTCAAGTGCAAACCATTTGCACGGTTTGGAAATGATGGTTTCCCAAGAACATAGAATATTACCCAAAGAAGAAATGAGAGCTTGGCATTAGAAGCCAAAGGAATCTAGCAAAGATTCTGCAATCAGTCATCCAACCATCCTTTCATTCTGTGAAATTTATCGAATGCTTGGAATTTCTAACTATGATCAATAAATATAGTTGCTTTTTGCCTGCAAGATGGCCCTAGTCATCAAGCAGAAAATAAAGGGGTGAGTTCTCATGTTGGCTAAGAATCAGCAATGATATTTGAATTTACTTTGCTAAATTTTGATTTTAATGCTATATGGAGAGACATTCAAGGCTTTGACCAAGTCATTATGTACTGCAGATAGCATTTCAGTGCTGGAATGGAAATATACATTAAAGCATTTTTAATAAATTAAAATATTCATAATATTTTATAAAATGAAAATCTATATATTCAAATAAAGTATTTGACTATCGTGCCAGGAATCTATGAGTGAACTATACTACTGTGACATATTCATTAGAAGAAAGTCAGATAGGTGAGGTCATGGAGGTGGGATCTCTGAAGAGTTTAAAAGGATAAAGAAGAAATAAAAAGCTGGCTCTGTGGCTTTTAGGTGCAGATATTGTCCATAGCAGGGATGGTTGAGGGTGACTGCAATCTTTAGGACAGAGTGTCCTTTAGGAACAATGCCACTCATAACACAGAAGGTAGGGAGAACACAGAAGACCACCTTCAAAGTCAGCACTCGGTTGCAATTTTCTTTGAAATAACAAGACCCTCACATGAAAAACACTATACATTTAAGGATATAATGCTTACCTTTCTAATTAGCAATCCCAAACAATCCATTTAACTTGTAAGCATTTACTCATCCCCATTCACCTCTAGATGAATGCCAGATCTAAGTGGCTGTCTCAAGTAATGCATTTTGCTTTCTCATTCCTGTTACTGCTGAAATAGAACTCTAACCTGGTTTAAAAACATATGTGCTACAGTTTGCACGTAAACTCCTTAGGAATATTGGTGTGGTTGTGCTTTGGGGATCTGCTAGGGAGAGTTGAGAAGAAAACCTCACACATATATCATACTAGATAGAATGGATACCTGGTCAATAATCCAGGATAGGAAATGTACCTTACTTTCTCTGACTTGAACTGCTCATTATAAACATAATTCCTTCCTGCCTTCACAACTTGCCTCTGTGTCTAGAAATGTTTTTTCTAATGTATGATTAGCATAACAAAAGCAGCAAAATAGTGTACCTGCCGCAAGTTTCAGTTTTGACATATTGAAAGCAATAGTTGTGAAGACTCTTTGCTTTTATTCTGTAATTTTATATATTTCTCTTCTTTTTGTACACAATAAAGTATTGTCTTTTTATATTTTTTTTGAAATTTACATGAGAGGAATAGAATAAAGCTCTTGCTTTTCTTCTCTGTAACACTATTTTTCTTAACATTGTATTCTTGACATTTAACACTGTTATTACATTTGACTCTAGTTTGATAACTTTTACTTGTATTATATTTCAGCCTACAAATATATTACAATACTTTGATCCATCATTCTATGGATGGGCACTGTTGTTCTAGTCAGGGGAATGGATTTTCTTGACCACATTACTATTATTATTACTATTGAATGAATTTTAAAGCTAAAGCTACAGCAGTCAACAGAAGAATGCTGAACTCTTTTCTGAAGTGATTTTTAGCAATAATGTCAGAGTATGGGAGTCCCAGTGGACTATTTATTCAATCTTTCATATACCGATGTAAGTTTTTTGTTTCTGTCAAGTTTGGCATATTAAGTGCTTGGTTTTTAAAATATTCTTTGATCATTTATCAAGTTGAGTATGTTTTTACTTATCAGTCCTTCATGCCTCATCTTTAAAGATTATTTGTTCTAGTTTTGTATTTTGTATTGGAGTTTTATGTTTCTTCCCTTTGCTTTCAGTAGTTTTTTGCTTTACTGAATAATCTTTACTTTTTCAGGACTTGCTTCCTTCTGTATGATTACCTGACTGGAAGTTCATAATTATGATGTTTTAGAACTTGTTCATCCTTTCCTTTGTAATTTCTTGCCTGTGTCGTAGGTCCTTCCCTGCTCCAGTAGTCACATGAGCACTCTTTTAATCTTTGGGTAAAGATTTTTATAAGTTTGTATTGCTTCACATTGTCATGTTAGTCCCTCTGAAATTAAGTTTTCATGTTGTTGAGAGTCCAGTTCCCTCTTTCCCATATGGGTACCAGTTATTGCAAAACCATTAAAAAAAGACATCTTGGTACACATCATATTTATAAATTACATATATGTGAGGCTCTTTTTAGGGATTCTTTTTGCTATGATTTATATATTTTTCTCTTGTACTAGTAGCACATTTATGTATTTTCCTCTTGTACTAGTATTATTGCTAAAAGTTCAAATACTTTCATTATGTGTTATGACATTCCTTATTTTATTTTCTTCTTTATCCTATCTATTCTATTTTGGGCCATGCAAATGTAAGTTGTGGATATTATGACATTTTACCCTAAGACACTTTAATATATACAGTTATCATAGTTATGGCATTTTAGGTGATATAATTATTATTTAATATAGATACTCAGCATTCAAACTCAATAATTATCCTGATAATATCTAGCAATATTCTTTCTGTTTTTCCAGTTTCCAATTAGATGTACACACTGCATTTAATAGTCATGTCTGGAATACCTCCTTAGCTTAACTGTTCATAGTAAAGACAGTGATGAACATTGAGACTGTATTCTCATAATGTGGTTCCAATTGCATTTTTAATACGAATGATATAGAATTAATATTGCTTTCCTCTTGGTGTGTGGCACCAAAATGTCAGTTTCTCTTATTACTGAGTTTTCCAGTTTTGATGACCTGATTAAGAGAGTATCAACTGTTGGCAATAATTTTGTATTTCAGAGTTTTCATATTTTATCTTTATAACTAATAAGTAGTCACAAGAGAGAAACATTTAGGTTATGTAAATGTTTTAGGTTTTGTCAAATTTTTGTTCAGTAGTCTATGAATTCATTGATTCTTTTTTTAAAGATTTATTTATTTATTATGTATACAACATTCACAACATTCCTTCCATGTCTGCCTGCATGCCAGAAAAGGGCACCAGATCTCATTATAGACAGCTGTGAGCCACCATGTGGTTGCTGGGCATTGAATTCAGGACCTCTGGAAGAGTAGCCAGTGCTCTTATCCTCTGAGCCATCTCTCCAGCCCGAATTCATTAATTCTTACCAGAGTCTTAATTTATTGTGTTTATTGACTATATTTCAATATTATGCATTTGATACTATCATTTTAAATAGGAAGCTTTTTATTCATTATTTTATAAGAAGCTCACCCTTTTCTGTAACTGTGGAGTTGCCTGTTTTATGTAATAGGGTCTTCTGTGGCTTTTACTACCATTGAAGATCCCTACCCTTGTGTTCTGTTACTAACCCGTAAGGAGGACATGACTTACGAAGTCCAAGTTCCTGATTTTGCTCTGTCTTTGGGCTTAGTCCAGTTTCAGTGAGCTGCTACTTTGTCTAAATTTTTGTGTGCACTTCAATTTTGGCTTTTAAATGTTTATCATTTTAGTTATTCATTTAATATATCTTAACAGAAACTGTAATAATTTATTTAATATCTTAGCTCTTTTGGAAGCAGTCTTTTGTGTTTTTAACCATTGTGTTTGTGAAAGTGGAGTCTTCCTTGGTCTCTTTAATTTCATATTGTAATCCACAAACCATTTGGCCCTTTAGAAATTCATACAAGATTGAACATAGCCACATTTACATATACCAGTGGGATGGTTTTCAAGATGTTAGTCTATTCTTCTAAACCATAAAACCCTTTTAATACTTAATGAGGTTATTTCATGTAACTAGCCAAAAACACTTAAGTGGTTTATTGGAGCATATGATTTTTACAAATTTTTGGCTGAGCTGATGAAACAGTAAGTAAAGTTTGTTTTTTGGCAGGGAATTACATTTTATGCTCCAAAAATTTTAAAGGATTGTTTTACTATTTCTTTTAAACATTTTTTGAGATGCCTATCATTATAAGGAATTTCCATAATGACATCCACATGGAGTGACTTACTAAAAGCGATATACATGAATCAACCTATAAACAGATACCTTTCCATTCACCCCTTCCCTCAATTAGTGCATGGGAAGTGGGTGATCACCACATTTTATTTATAGCTGAAATGAAGAAATGGATATTTAGCAGCCCAGATGTTTTTTCACAAATAATTATCAAGTGGATAAGTAATGAAGGAATAAAGAGAGACATGAGTACTGTTCAGTAGTTCGATCCCAGTTAAGTTAGTGCATGCAGTAGCTTTCTGTCGGCTATCAGGGAATGAATCCAGTTTTCTCATCCATCTTTTGTTATTTCCATGAACCAAACAAGAGAGGATTTTCAGTGAAATATTGTAAACATGTGCTTTCCTCCAGCTCCTGAATTGAATTTTCAGCACCAATCCAACCATAGACTTCAATAGTAAAGCACTGTTTGGCAGGGTACAACTGATGTGTGGATAAAGACTGGCTATTTCTCAAGCCACACTGTTCCTATCCACCAAGAGTTAAACAGCTTTCAGCATTTGTTGCCATCAAATGAGTTGAATTTTCAAAACTGCTTCCTAAAGCCTAATTTCTTACTTGGAAAACTGAAACTAGCTCATGCTAGTCTGAGAAGGGCTGTGTATCTAGGTAGAGTATGAACCAGAAATGTAAGGCTCTTCTAGATCTCAGAGTGAGGAAATATCAACTTTCCCTGGATAGTAGGCTCTACCTAGCAAGGCAGAGTTTGTTAGACCCTAGGGCAGGCTGAAATAATCAGCGAAGAGTCACCCCAAGAATGTGACATCAGGTGAGTACCCATCATAGATACAAAGGAGGACTAGATTCTGAGCACACAGGGAAGCTTACGCATGGTTGGAGGTAACCTTTGAACATGAATGGAGAAAACCATGAAATGGAAACTTGAGATCAGGGCGATCTAAACCACTTCCCCAATGGGTTATTTATTCTAGGCTAAATTCTACTCCCCTGTAAACAGGACCACCTAGGTTGTTGTTATTATTATTATTATTATTGATTTTTTTGTGTGTGATGCCTTCCCCTGGAGCCATTGTGAACATCAGAGGGGAAATGTGGAGTCAGATTGTGTATTTCCACCTTCACATAAATTCTGGGCAAACACAATGGGCCACTGGGTCTATGCAGCAAGCACTGCTATCCCCTGAGTCATCTGGCCAGCCTTGTTTTCATTTATTGTGTTTTGTAGGTTTATACATGATTAATTATGGTGAAAATCTCATTAATGAATCCATTCAACGATGATTGCATGATGGCAATTTCTTCAGAATTTCTCCCATGTACCATACTGCTGTTTCCCATTTTAAAAAACAGGTTTTGAAGATTACTAAATCTTGACTACTAAGTATTTACTTCTTCACTTTAGTTGTGAGTAGAAACATGACAACTACCTTCTCCCTACTGAAGTGAGGGGCAGAAAGGAACCTCTTTTCAGGTTGTTTAATTTTTATCTTTACTATTAAGTCATTCCACTCTGAAGTACATAGTTGAGTTGGATCCAATAATTGATGAAGACTATATTCTTCCAAAGTCATTCACCTTTTTTTTTCTTATCTGTGCCAATAGCTGAGCATTGAGAGTATAATCATGTAAGTTTAAAGTAGCTACTTATAGGGAGATAGTTTTTGTTTGGTAACTAGTTTGTAATCTGGTATAAAAAGCCTACCGGCTGTTCCCTGTTGTCATCTGGCTGGCAAGCATGCTGACAGTGCGCCCTGCTAACTGCTGCAGACACAGAGGTGCTGAGCTCGCCACTTCTGCAATGATCTGGGTTTCTACCACCTCCCACTGATCTGGGAAATAAGCAATTTTGGGTGACTTAATCAAATTTAGAGAAGGGCTTTGAGCAGGAGAATGTCTAAATTGCCTGAAAATGTTACTCCTACAGATAAAATCCTGACACGATTTAAATTTAAGTGACAATTTAATAGGGTTTTCAGTTTCTCAAGAGGTTGTTGAACTGTCCTCGTGGACTGACGAACGGTGGTAATAAGTGTCCAGAGCAGATCTATTTCACTGACCTTATTTGCTTCCTGTGGTATAAACAGGTATTTGATATAATGGAAAGCCATCTTAACCATTTGTGGTGTCTAGTATAGTTTGTCTGCGGTTTATATTATACTGAGTATAGGCTCAGATTTCCTGTGTTTTCTGAGAGAGTGTAGATACAAGCCCCAAAATGGAACTGAATGCATGAATGTGGCATTTGACAGTTGCTGGGGGTAGAATAGGCATCGTGAGGGGTCAGTATGGGAAGTGTTCAGATGAGTATGCAAACACTTCAAAGTAGATCTCGCTAGGGAGACACTGGCAAGAAGGACAGGTGGGGGAGCATTATGGAGGTCTTGTGGGAATTGTTGATAGAATGTGCAGCCAGGCACTGCTCAGATTATAAAACAGGAAAAGAACAGACTGTACCAGTAATAATACAATTCAGCCCTCATGGCTCGCTTCTCAGAAATTTATTGTCTTAAAAGCAGAGCATCCAATTAATATTTTACAGTTTCAGCTCTCATAGGGCAGAGGGCCCAACTTGGGAAGGCTAGTCAGGGTCTGGGAGTGCAGCACTAACACGCATGTGTAGAAGAGAGAGGAACTCTGGGAAGAGGGGATTTACCTGCCTTTGCAATGAATTATGACCATTGCATTATCTATGCTTTTATTAAAAAGTAGAGTGTAAATAACTTGAAAAAAAGAATAAAGTAAACTACTCTCCAAATCAACTTGGTCTTAAATTCCTTCTAATATCTGTGGAATTTCTTAAGGTCTTTAAACAAATGAATATGCAAATAGTAAAAGCAATTTTCACACATTTGGGAAATATGATTTGGAAACTTATTTTAAAAATTAATGAATGAATGTTATTTTAAAGCTTTCTTCCCTGGAAATACTTTGGTTGTTCTGTCCAGGCAGAGATACTCAAATCAGAAGAGCTTAATTTCTTATTGTTGAAAGCATAATTTCTTTACAGTGTTTTTGCTATAATGAGTCAGGAGGCAAGCCATAACTGTTACCAAGGATTTAGTTCACCTTCGTGTTCACAATTTCTGGATGGATTTCTAGATGTAAGCTACAGGAAGAACGTGAAGGTGAAGGATTGTAGTCATTCTGATTCCTTTTCAGATTTACACTTGCTATTACACTTAGGCAAGTGTGGATTCATAAACAAATACGCAACACAAAACACAGATACCTCCAGTGTGTTTTGATTTGCATTTTCTTGAATACTAAAGAATTTACCTCGATCATTAAAGAGCTAAAGATTGTTAAAATTTTAGAATACTTAGCTGTAAGTGAATTATCTCTTTAAGGCAATCTTTTCTTTTCGATGATAAGCACCAGTGTAATGAGAGAGACAGCAAGAGTTATACTCGCCTTGAAGTGTGCCTCTCATTTAGTATTTAGAAAGTCATTAAAATGGCTTCTGAAGAGAATCCAAAATTATCTCACTCAAATTTACAGAACCTGGAAATAACCTAAATGCCCTTCGACCGAAGACCAGGAGGGATGGGGGTGGGCCTTGGACTTCCAACAGGGCAGGGCACCATGCCCTCTTTCAAGGAAGAAGGGGGAGGGAGGAGGGGTGGGGGGGTAGTGGGAGGGGACCGGGAGAAGGGGAAGAAAGGAAAAAAAAATTTTATTTCTTTAATTATGTTCTTGAA
>PVIU01015010.1:0-49806 GCA_004026605.1 Ondatra zibethicus | reverse complement strand
TAGTCACATTGATGAATATCTTGATCACCATTATAGAAATTTCATCCGATGGATGGAGATAGAGAGAGACCCACATTCACATCAGAGCAATGGATTGAGCTCCCAAGGTGCAATTGAAGAGCAGAAGGTGGGAGAAGATGAGTAAGGAAGCTAGGACCGTGAGGGGCTGGTCCACCTACTGAGACAGTGTGCCTGAACAAATGGGAGCGCACCAATCCAGCTGGACTGGGACTGAATGAGCATATGATCAAACCAGACTCTCTGAATGTGGCGGTGAATGGGGGTGGACGGAGAACCCATCAACAATGACACCAGGACCTATCTCTTCTGCATGTATTATCTTTTTGGGAACCGAGTCTTTCTGGATGCACACCTTCCTAGGCCGGGAGGGAGGGGGGTGGGCACCATGCCCTCTTTTAAGGAAGAAGGGGGAGGGAGGAGGAGTGGGGAGTAGTGGGGGGGGACCGGGAGAAGGGGAAGAAATGTAAAAATTTTATTTATTTAATTATGCTTTTGAATGGAAAAAAATAAAAGAATACGAAAAAAAAAAAGGAGCCAGTAAGTCCTCTGAGAGCTAAGGCTAAGACCACGGTGCAGGAAAATCATACAACCACATAAATCCTACAGCACCTTTCTGTTCCTGTCTCAACATTGCGTCTCATGTTCATCAACTGAACTAATGCTAAGTTACCATAAGACTAAAATAAAAACTTCTACACCATTATGAACTATTCAGTGATAATGAGTTTGGAACTCATAGTTGACCATAATGGGGTAACTGGAAGTGGCAAAAATAAGGGGAAGTAAAATAAAATGAAATTATTATAGGACAAGAAAAAAGTATGAAAGCTGAAAACTTGCCAATATAAGTAATTTAGAACTGATAACCATGGAAAGAATACACAAAGTGAATGTGCTCCTCTTGGGCAAATTAAAGATAACTACTGCATAACCAATTCTCCCATAATTATTTTACATGAAGAGAAGTTAGTTCTGAAAATTTAGAAGAATCAATGTTGGACAACAGGTTTAGATGACAACAGCGAAGTCACATGACTACAGAGTTTGATGACACCTTTTTCTCTTTTGGGCACCTGAGAACTTTTATGGACATTAAAAGGTTCTGACTGTAAGAAAGACAAACACTGGGAAGACCGACAGAGGAGAAACTCAACTTTAAAGGCCGGTCAATACACAAAAATGCAGAGAATGACAGGAACGATGCTGATAATAAAAAAGGTTCAATTATTAGAAGCATTTACTAAAATGCTGGACACTGGGCACTTTGCAAACATAATTACCTCTTTACAACAGCTTCACAATTTACCTCTCATTTTTCCTATTTTCCCTAGAAAAAAGTAACTTTAGCATGTTTCACCTAGTACTCAGAATCTTACACTAAATTTCTTGTCATCTAACACACAATTAAAAACCATACACACTGCCAGGCAGTGGTGGCGCATGCCCTTAAACCCAGCTCTTGAGAGGCAAAGGTAGGTAGATCTCTCTGAGATCAAGGCCAGCCTGGGCTACAAGTTGAGTTCTAGGATAGCCAAGGCTACACAGAGAAACCTGTCTTGAAAAGTAGCTGGCTCTTTGACACCTGGTTGGTTCAGATCCCTAAGTTTTAAGGCAGAACATTTCTGTAGAGTGCATTCATGTTCATGTACACTGCAATCTAGCAAACTGTAACTTTAAGGAAAAAATTTCTGTTTATACTGTTTTCTGAACTAATAATTATTTTTAATGAAGTAAATTTTAAACTAAAAAAATTTAGCTATCATTTATGTGCAACTTACCATCGTGTGTCTTACACGTTTTTGCTCAACTAATAGGGATTTAGGTCCACCTAATTACAAAACCAGGGATCTTTCCAACTTATTATAGTGGCTTAAACCCAGCTTTGACTTTGTCATTATTGCCCAAAACACTAAATTAGACTGGTGACAGGGTATTAACTGTTACAAGTAAAACGAAAGTATATAACACAACACACACACATTTAATGTGATTATATTACCAGATTATATAAAATCTAAACAGCAAGTAATTTCTATAGTCATTTAAAAATACTGTTTAGGGTTCCTATAAGAGTGATTGTGACATTTTATCCTTTGGTCCTGAAAACATAATAGTGATAATCAACAAATATCTTCTGGAGTTCCCTCTTAATATAATCGCATCATAAACCTGGGTTCTGGGTGATGTTTTTTTCTTGCAGAGAAGAATCATTCACTAAGACAGTATTTCTTTCCATGAACAATTTAGTTTTTATGACATATGTGGTATTTTTATATTAGCTTAATTTTGTATCTTTAATTGGCTGCCCAATATATGCTAAGTAATACTAACCATGGGAGGGAGATGACGTTTTGTAAAGTAATAGTGTTTGACCACAACGGCTTACCACGGACACAACACAAGATGTCCCCACAGGCTAACAATGGCAATGCTTGGCTCCAGATGGTGCTGCTATTGGGGGTCAGGGGTCTGGAAACCTAGGAGAAGAGTCCAGGCTGGAGGAAGATCACTGGTGAGAGGTACTTCCAGGGTGTGAGCTGAGCTTCTCTGTCCTGTCTTCCCATCAGAACTTACTAAACTCCTAGAAATTATGAGCGAATATACAATCAACATTCCTTCCTCTTAGATGTTCCCAAGAAGTTTGTTAGAGCAACAAGAAAAGCAACTAATGTAGTCATCTACAAATAGAAGCCTACTACATTTCCATTCATCATAACATTAGGACCCAAAAACACAGCAGCTCGGGGCTGAGGAGGAGCAAATCTGGGAGCAGGAAGCTTTATGCGAACAGACTTTCCAAACCCAGTTAAACATTGGTGGTCAACACAAAAAGTGACTGAGCTGAAGAACTAGAGATCAAAACTGAACCACTCTTCTCAGGATGTGGGAAGATCTAGGAGGGGGCAGGACTGGCTCCTTGATGCCTCAGGCAGGCGAATGCCAGCTAGGTTTCCTGTGCTTTGAAAGAAGCTAGTAGGGCTTCAGAATGAGCACATCACTATGATATGAGAAAGATCTTTTAGGAAAAATAAATATAGGTGACAGATACTGTTAAACTTGCTTGTTTGAGAAGTTTTCCAGCTAGCTAGAACTATAGCAATAATCCAGTGTCAGCTCTCATTTTATAAGTAAGATCGGAATGAAATACAGCCACAGAGGTAACTGGAGGCATAGTTTCATACATGCTTTATTCTGAAGGCTGGAGAGAGTTGAGGTAAGTTACCTGTATTTCAGTTTATTATTCTACCACTATGTGAAAAAATGACTATTATAGAAATAAATTTGACACAGACATCAGTCCCAAATTATAAATATTTTTGCTGTAAGAATCATTGCAACATGATTTGTCTATAGAACCACAGATTAATTTGGCAACTATTTTTTGCTATTAAACATAATCTGAAGTATTACTCAAAATATCATTGGGAAATATCAAATGCCAAAGGCTAAATTGAAGAACCAGAGATGGAAGTAAATAAATATCAGAGCTAAAAAGCTCCTGCTAGTGAATAGGAGAGTTAGGTACACACAGTGTAATTCCACATCAAAGAAGGGATGATGGCAGAAAATGCTGACCGGCGGGTGGGGGGGGGGTAGAAAGGGGGGAGATAGCTTCTGTCTTGCTAGGGATTTATGACACTTATTATTTAATAAAAATTATTTTAAAATTCAAATGTAGATTTTACAAGAATAAGAGTTTCTTTTGAAGTGACATATTCAGGTGAGAACAATACATAAACCAATAGGTTATAAGTAATTAACACTAAGTACAATATTGCTATAAATATTCCCTTTATTACTTTTTATGGTATAAACTGCCATTTTCCAGTAACTTTAATTATTGTTAGAACATGTCTTTAGGAAAACTTTCAGGTTTTTTAAACTGATGTAATTAGAAGGAATCATTAAGGCATACTTCATCAACATGAAACATAAAAGCATATAGTATCTGCCATAGCTATTTTAAACTGCTATAACACAAAACATAGATTAGGCGGCTTATATGCAACAATATATTTACCTCTCATAGCTGTAGAAACTAGACTTTCAAGTGATGTTAGCATCACAAGGCTTAGTGAAGACCTTCCTAGAGGCTGACTGCCAAGTTTTCATGGTATCTGTCTATGGTTGAGAAAGCAACCTCTGAACTTTTCTCCCAAGGACACTTAAATTATTCATGAAGGCTCCTCTCTCCAACTAGCACTGCCTCATAAAGACCCCCTTCCAAATACTATCACACTGAGGATTATACTTTAACATACATATCTGAGGAAAAGACAAGTTCACAATCCATCAGTAACCAATGTGAAAAACACGCAAAGTAGGGGATTTATTTATCAACAGGGATTAAAAGTCCAAAGACAAATAAGAAATGGACCGGTACTAAGGAAACAGTCTGTATTAAAAAGCCCTCTCTTTATTTGCCCATTTTGTAATCTTTCTTATGTTGAAGAAAGGATGTGCATGCAGAAGAGAAAGTTGTGAGTACTTGAGGAGGCAAGGTGGTGATGCTGGCTATCTTCCTTGATTGCTCTCCACCTCATCTCTTCAACTCAGCTTCAACACAGCTCACAGTGAAGATCCTATCTCTCTTTCCTCAGAGTTTCCTTTCTTTAAAAAAAAAAAAGGCCTATCTGGTTCTACCGTAAAAGTTACAGTGTAAGAATATGAGATTATGCCAGGTGGTGGTGGCACACACCTTTAATTCCAGCACTCGGGAGGCAGAGGCAGGCGGATCTCTGAGTTTGAGGCCAGTCTGTCTCGTTGCCTGATCTACAGAGTGAATTCCAAGACAGCTAGGGCTACACTGAGAAAACATCTTGAAAAACAAAAAGCAAGCAAACAAAAAGGAATGAGATCATATATAAAATCTGTATTAGCAAATAACGTAAATTATTGACTGACAAAGTCAAATAACTGAATTAAAATTCTCTCAAAGATGTTAAATTTGTATTAAGCCCCACAATAACTCTATTAACATTTTGCATATAAAAATTCTGGTCTCAAAGGTTTTATTCACGACTTTCCCATTGACAGCACTTGAAAAGCAGAAGGTGAGTAAGACTAGAGCCGACAGCTCAAGTTCTACATATTCTTCTCAAAGGCTGAGGGTCAGTGTAAATGTTGAACTAAGGCAGGTGGGGTCACAATGTTATCAGAAATGACCCATTTTTCATAGTCCTTCCAACACACAGAAATATTACCTACTCATATCCATCCATTTATTCCTTTAGACAAATTCAGAATAAATCACTAGGTATCTGAAACCTTCAGGCACCTACAGATCGCGTGAGAAAGACCGACTTAATCTAGCGTCTTTAGAGGGCCTGGCACAGTGTCCACCCCACCATCATCTTATATCTTTAAATGGGAACAAACCAATCTGTCTGGTAAAGTGAGAGCAAGCCAGTAGACAACACGGTCTAGACAAACCAGGGAGACGAACAGAAATCAGGAAGGACCCACATCAGGTCAGGCAGGCACATCTAGGAATACTATAAGCACAGTCTTCATTTTATCCATTTGTTGTAGTCTCAAAACCGAACAAGGGGTTTGGCATACACCAGGCCATCACCCAGGCACTGAGCTATAGATCAATCCTAGTAATGTGCTCATTTAATATAATAGAAAAAGACAGCCTCAACCCAAATTCCAAACTGAAAAAGCTATAGAACTTCAGAATTAGAAGGACTCTCTGATCATTTAGTTTACTTCAGTTTTAAACACAGAAATGGAGGATGACAAAATTTATGTGACACAATTTAGTAAAGAGCTCATTTCCTTTGTAAGTTTTCCAATGAATTAACTGAAGTATAAAGCACTCTCACACCTAAAACCAAACACATAGATTTTATGAGAAGTTCTTTCTCTCCCTGAACATGCTATAGCATTTATTATCACAAGATTGAGCTGATATTTTCAATGTGAATTATAATGAATATTTCCAAGTCACAAAACAAAACTTATTTTCCATACGAACTTATTTCTATGTATAAGTTGAATAACTAAAAAGTCAAGTAATAATAAAATTACTATGCTTTAAATAATTTAGAAGCACTGTTATTTAGAAGTATAGTTTTTTGGATTTTGTTTTGTTTTAGACAGGGTCTCAATTGAATTCACAGCTTAGTCTTGAATTCACCATGTAGCTAGGGCTAGGCTTGAACTCTTGATTCTCTTTACCATTACTTCCCAAGTGTTAAGAATACAGGCATGCACTACCACGTCTCACTACTAGGAATATTTTTTCACAGTGAAGTCTTTAACTTTATATCTTAAAACAAAGGACAGCACATGACACACTCGGTTAATATTTGAACACTTGTATCAGATTGTGAATTTGTGCAGCTGATTATGAATTTACTGCAAAATTCTACATCAACCCAACAGCTCATAAATCATTCATAAAAAACAAATCTGTGGAGTATATGAGAAGCATTCTCGCCCATACTCTTTTATTCAATGACTATGGCATAGCTCTCATTCTCATTAAATGAAGTGGAGATCTGTCACTTCAGTTAGTTTTACTGACTAGAACAGAGTAAAGAAGAACATTAAAAGACACTGTGGTTAAAGAAATACAGTCAACATGAGAACACACGAATACGGCCTCAGAGATAGAATTTTGATAATAGCAAAAGGATTGGCTTCAAAGTTAGATGGACCTTGCTTCTGTCATTAATTATATGAATGTAGAAGAGCCTGTGGAACTCAGTTTCACCATTTAAAATGGAGTTGTAGCATCTAAATTACCACTTTACAGTCAATGTCAAGCACAGTAGAGCTTTTCAACACAGGAAAGCTAGTACTATTTTGTTGAGGGAAAAGTTTGTTGTATAAATTATACTTAGGACTACAGCAAAACTCTGAGATATAGCCCTCCTTTTTCTTATAAAAATGCCCCAAAAGGCTCCATATTACTGTGGCCAGTCATATACAATTTCTGCCTTATAATAGTGATAAAGAGTGTTCTATGCAGAATGGTCTATTTGCAGTAGCGATTCATTGCATGCATGGAAAAACTGCTGACACGTAGAGAAGATATTTTCCCGTAAAAGGTTGAAGTCCTTAAGCAGCAAAAAACACCAACGTCCATCATCTTTAAACCCTATTGATTTCTGGTGAAGATTTAAAAGGCTGTTTACTTATTTCCCATCATTCCTGTCAGAGCTATAACAGTTCTCTTCCCACTGAATAAACCTCTCATGATCCTCTTGGTGATTAAGGTCAGACAAAATGTCAAACTCCTAATGCTAAGTGCTTTCACATTAAAATTTCATATCAAATCACCAAGTAAAATCCAAACAAGAAGTCAGACATGTAAACAGTTCACACAAAAAGGGCTACAGCGAACATTACAGAATACAGATACACCAGAAATATGAGGGTAGGGGGCCATGCAGTGACTATTATAGAACACAGGTACACTGAAGATGGGGGGGGGGCAGTGATCACTAAAAAATACAGGTACACTGAAAATGTGGGAAAAAGTTTGGCAACAGGTCAGAATACTCCCTTTTCCTTTTAAAATCTTCACTGTTATTTTCTAGTCAGTATCATGCTAAATTCAACTCTCTCACACACACACTCGCGCGCGCACACACACACACACGACATTATTAACATCGGTTATGTTCAAATCATGAGACAGCATAAGTCTTGTTTTAAAGACTGCATGGGTGGATAGACTGCCATTCATCCAGTATCTAAACTAAATATTGTTAGATCTTGCAGGTGTGAAAAAAAAGTCACAGAGCAAAAACATGTTATCAAGACCTAGTGGCCCATCTTTCAGTGTTTCTTTTCATTTCTTTAATTCCATTTCAATACAGATGGCCCTAAACTGCTGAAAACTCTGACATTCCCCAATCACAAATTCAGGAAGAAGACAGGTCTCTTTCCAAGCAGTTTTAGTATGCTTCAGAAGTGAAGAACCACTAATTTGGACTTTGCTGGTTCATATGCCTGTATTAAAGCAATAATTATGGTTAAAATAGAGTGATCTGATTGTTCAGGCATATTTTCATTTTCCTCAGGCTAGGAGATGGAGTCTCCTATATATTCTCACAGAAAACTGCTGAACGAATAAGGTATAAACAGATCAAAGTCTCTGAAATCATATATGCGAAAACAACCTTATGCTAGAATAAGAATTTGACTATTCATACCAAAATTTTAACCATATGTATTCTGTGCCACAGAAATTCTATGTGTATAAAAGTTACCTTTTAGTACTTAAATAGAGCAAAAGCACAAAGTCATACTACAAAGATGTTTACTGCAGAAATACTTGTGAAACTAAAGGAACAGATTTGAAATATTTCATTATCAATTGCATAACTATTTCTGGCTAAAGAATTATACTATATATAACAGGATATACATATGGTATTTGTGCATGCAGGTGTATGAATATACTATATACATACTACTTGACAATACAAACAGGGTAATTTACATCTACTACTAAAGATTCATGTTTATGACATACAGTGTTAGGACAATTGAGTCTTAGCTACTCTTTATTACTTGCAATCTTTTAAAAATGTTTGATAATTTCTAGTTTTTTTGTATGTGTGTGTATACATATGTGTGGATGCTCATGTGTGTGCAATAAGTGTATGTATACACCAGTGGCCAACCATGGGTATCTTGCTTTATTGCTAACTTATTTTTTTGAAACTGGGTCTTTCATTGTACCTGGAGCTCATAGGCTGGACAGGTCAGCTGGTTACCAACCTCCAGGGATCCTTTTGTCTCCTTCCCCACAGCACTGGGGATATGGATATGTACTGCTATGCCTGGCTTTTACATAGGTGCCAGGGTCTTACTTAGGTCTTCATGCTTGTACAACAATCACTCCAACCACTGATCCATCTTTGCAGGCCTGCAGGTTTGTTTCTAAAGAACCATTTTCCTCAATGCTCTAATTTTAGCCCAGTGTTCTTTCTCCTCAGTAGAGTACTAAAATTGGGGTGGTATTTTCTCCACTTCTGCTTTCTCTAACTTATCTGTCACTCACTACAAATACAAACATCTTCTTGGTTGACTTTAGTTTCCCCCTTCTCTCCTTCCTTAGATTTCTCTAAAAGCACTGTACCCAACCAGAGGCCTCAACTAGGTCCTGCCAATGGAGATTTGTAAGAAACAAAGCCATGCTGGCATTCATTTCAGAAGGGTGGATATGAATATGTATACTATGTATTTTAAAATCTTTTATTTCCTGTTGCCTCAACATCCACTCATCAGGCAGGAGCATCCTGCCCAGGCTACCAGAGACACCAGTATAACAGGGTGGTCCTACAGTGGGGTTTCTCTTCTACCTACCTTCTGAAAGACACTGAAAGAACTTAAACCACTAATAAAATTCTCTACTCTCCTTGCATATGTATTCTATATAGATCCTTAAAAAAGGCACTTTAGCAGGATTCTGACCTTGCCTGCCTGTTCAAAAAAGTGATCCCTTTTTGGCACACAATGATGCTGACTCTCTGGGGTCTGTGAGTATAACTCCCCACAATGGCCCCTCTTATGGCTGTACCTGTCTGACCATCTAATAAGAAACCATAAAAGAAAGAATGTACTATACCACCTAATGCCCATAACACCACTTAATTTTAACAATATCATCAGAGAAAAGATTTATCAACCTTATTTTTAGGCTTCATTGTTACTTTCAAAATTACAGTTACGGTTACCAGACACTCCCATTCTCAACACATACAAATCCTCTTCTTTCAGTTTTCTTTGATGTCAAGGATGCCAGACTATTCAAGTTAGTTGAAGTTATTACTTGAATCAGTTCTTAATAATTAATGCAAGAAATCAGGTACTAAATCCTACAGAAGGCAGGCTCCATTTCTACCCACAGAAGATATTTAAGATAAAAAATACCTAAGAGAATTTTGTCCACACCTAAATAGAAAAATAATCTCTGCACCATTTTCACTGAATTTTAAGATGTGTTTATGTTAGTTGTTAATATCTTTTTATACTAAAGCTGGGCTGTGGTGGCACATGCCTTTAGTCCCAGCACTCGGGAGGCAAAGGCAGGTGGATCTCTGTGAGTTCGAGGCCAGCCTGGTCTACAAGAGCTAGTCCCAGGACAGGCACCAAAGTTACAGAGAAACCCTGTCTCAAAAAAAACAAAACAAAAAACAAAACAAAACTATCTTTTTATACTAGATGCAGTTTCCCTTTCATGAAAATCCTATCTCAGAATACAGGTTTTCAGACGTCTATAAAGATCACCTCTTTTTATTAAATGGAGATAGAGTTAGAGATCATGTGGCTACATCATAACACACTGAGTCTCAATATCTTTTTTCAGAGAAGTGTATTTGAGGTAGGCTCTTATGTAACCCAGGCTAGCCTCCAATTCATTATATATGTAATGATGACCTTGATCTGATCCTCCTACCTCAACATCCTCAGTACTGAGATTACAGGCTTGTGTCACAATGACCATGTCTGATCATGCTGCTATTAACTTCAATTCTGCTAGTCTGAGGTGAAAGGATTGTTTCTAGGTCAAGACTACTACAATGTGAGTTCCAGGCTAGTCAGAGTAAGGAATGAGACCTTGTCGCAGAAAACACAAAATCAAACAAGAATATAAAAGCACCTTGAGATCCTCGAAATTCAGTTGTATGTGACTTCACTACATTGATGCCCAAAGCCAAAAGCATTGTTTTCCCAGTCCCTTGTCCTCTAGAAACAATTAGTTCAGTGAAATGTGCTTCTTTTACTTACTTGACTAACCCAAATGAAAACTTTTCTAATCCATGCTTTCTTTAAAACGAAAATGAAAAAATTAAGTAAGCTTGCTCCTAAGTGGTAAAGAATATGTAGCTTTTTTTGTTTGTTTGTTCTTTTGGTTTTTTGAGACAGGGCTTCTCTGTAGCTTTGAAGCCTGTCCTGGAACAAGCTCTTGTAGACCAGGCTGGCCTCGAACTCACAGATCCGCCTTCCTCTGCCTCCCAAGTGCTGGGATTAAAGGCGTGCGCCACCACCACCCAGTTGAGGATGTAGTTTTTAATCTGCATGCTTTATGTTGGTACCATCTGATTATAAATAGTTAAAAACAACTTCTCATATTCTACTGCAATGCAGGAACCAATTCACCATTCTAGAAATAGGAAACTACAGAAAACCTGAGTTTAAAGCTGGGCTGCAGGATTTAATCTCAGCAGAGTAACTAATTTCCAAGCATCAGTTTTCTAGATCCTTACCGAGAATACAGTGAGACAGTATATAAAAGCTCACAGCATTTAAAGTAGTGAAAAGAAATCTTTCCTCTTAGCATACCAATGTCTTAAAAATACCACACAAAAAATTACAGATAAGTCTCTCTAATTATAGATGCAACTTCTAAAGACTCCAAGACAAAACAGAGCAGTGGTAAAGCACAGCAAGCAGGAACATTCAAAAGTACTGCTACACAAATAAACATATGGACTTATGAGAGCCAACTCATAAAAGGATGAGACATAAATAAAGAAATGCTCACTTGCATATACATATACTGTGACAAAACGCATCCATATTTTAGTTTGGCATAAATTTAGATATATGAGAATGCTGCGAAGTTAGAGTTTCTATGTGTTCTTTACCCAGCTTCTTTTTGGTGTATTTTATGCATTTGGGTATTATCATGTAGTTTTCTACGCACGGACTGTGGAAACAAGAAGATGGTACTGGATCCCCTTGAACTGGAGTTAGAGATGGTTGTGCATTGCCATGTGGGTGCTGGGAATAAACCCAGTCCTCTGCAAGAATAGACAGTGCTCTTAACCACTGGGCCAACTCTCCAGTCCCACAGTCTCTTTAATGTCAGCAGCTTTTTAAATCAAAGGACATCAAAATGAAAACATTAGCATTAGTACTTGACACTTTATTTGACTCTCACCTGTTGTGCACTCATGTCTTTCTCACATTCTAGGTTTGACATTCATTTAAATGTTATGTCTCTTAGGTCTCCAGCGTTTGTTAGCTGTTCAGACTGTTTTTCATATCCTTGATACTCTGGAGAGCAACAGTCAGGTATTTGTTGAACTGTCTTCAATTTGGGTGTGCTGGAAGTTTGTCCTAATAGCGAGAAAACTATACATGTGTCACCACATGATTAACGAAGGTCACTTGAGCAGGGGTACCTGCCTTTTTTATTTTATTTTATTTTATTTGCCTGTAAAACTACCTACTTTGGCCTTTATATAGTTTACTCTTTAGAAGCAAGTCACCAAGTTTAGCTCACACTCAGGGATGAGGTCAAGCTCCATCTCCAGTATCTATATAGTCACTGGGAACTATATTATCTAACCTTATTATTGAAATGATCTCAACTGCTTGTTTTCATTCTCTTGATATCACCTCCTTACTTTTTGGTCCTCATCATAGTCCAGGTTCACACTGTATTTTTTTGTCCCAGATCTAGAGTTGGTTACTTATCCAAGAAGCCTTGGTTTCTTTTATTGGGAACTGATATACATAAGCACAATTTGGGGGAGTTGTTAGTTGCTCCTGCGGCATTACTGCTTCTGGTCTATCAGCAGACACAGATAGGAATTAGACTTATGTGTGTTACCTAAATGGACACATAACCAGACAATTTTGATCTTGATATGTATATAAACAGTAACATGTTTATATGTTAATGTATATAAACATTAGGCTCCTCTAGCACTGTACAGTTCCTACTAGTTTTCCATTTGTTTATTTGTAGCTTTTGACACTGACATGAGAAATCTGGCTAGAAACTAAGTATGTTTATTTGTGCAACACTCAAATACAAGTAAAAGAGTTTTCAAATTGGTAATCTGTAACTTTGACAAACAAATTTACCAACTAGGACGCACTAGGTGTATGTAATTTCTGCGTTTAGTATTATGCTAGCAAACTGAAATGTCACTTTCCAACCTTCCTGAGGACAGTTCTTTCCCAGACTCCACCTCCGTTACTGAGGCTGTGTAATATTTGTAATATCTTTAGCGCTATTTTTTACAGCCTCTGTTCCATTCTGGAATATTTATACATATTTTGCTTGATTTAGGAATTTATACCAGAACCTATGCCCCAAAACAGGCCATGGGTGCCAGAGGACCATACCCTATGCCTCAGGCTCTTCCCTAGCTCTTCAACATATCAATGGCTGCCTGCAGCTTCCCAGCAACCCAGCCTCCAACACAAGCAGGAGGCAAACACCTGCCTAGCAGGCAGCAAAACAGGTTACACACAGTCATACACACACTCTGAAAATCCAGAGAGGAACTAGAAAGCAAGAAACAAAATACTCACCTAAAGACAAACCAAGAAATCAGCACCTAGACCTATAATTACCCTAAACCCAGATGCCTCAATGCCAGAATTAGGACACGGTAACAGTCAGAGCAATGTGGCTCCACTAGAGCGCAGCACTCCCAACCACAGTAGGCCCTCAATATTCCAACACGGCTAAGCACAAGAAAAAGATTTTAAAATCAGTCAAGTGAAGATGATTCAGGTTCTTAAAGAGGAAATAAAAAAAAAACTCATAAAGAAATCCAGGAAAACATAAACAAACAACTGGAGGAAATGAATAAATCCCTTAAGAAAAGCCAAGAAAAACCAAACAGTTGACCAAAATGAATAAAACTGTTCAAGACCTGAAAATGGAAATAGAAGCAATAAGAAAATATAAACTGAGGGAAATGAGAAATTTAGCAATTTCAAGAGGAACTACAGGGGCAAGCTTTACCAAGAGAATACAAGAGTTGGAAGAGAATCTCAGGCACAGAAGAAATGGATATATTTGTCAAAGAAAACATTAAATCTAAGCAATTCCTAACATTAAACATCCAGGAAGTCTGGAACACTATGAAAATAGCAAAACTAGTAATAATAGAGGAATAAAGAAAAATCCCAGAGAAAGGCCCAGAAAATATTTTCAACAAGATCATTTAACAAAAATTTCCTGGCTTAAAGAAAGATGCCTATAAAGGTACAAAAAGTAAACGGAACACCAAATATATTGGATCAGAAAAGGAAGCTCCCTCATCACCACATAATAATCAGAACACTAAACATACTGAAAAAGAAAGATTATTAAAAGTTACAATGGGAATAGCTAAAGTAACATATAAAAGCAGAACTATCAGAATTATACCTGACTTCTCAGTTGAAACTCTAAAAGCTAGAAGGTCCTAGACAGATGTGCTAGGACACTACATCTAAGATACCACAGATGCCAGCCCAGACTACATATATACCCAGCAAAACTTTCAACCACTATCTATCAGTGGTTCTCAACCTTCCTAATGCTGAGGCCCTTTAATATAGCTCCGCATGTGGCAAAGACCCTGCCCCCAGCATAAAATTATTTTTGTTGCTACTTTAACTGTGATTTTGTTACTGTTATAAATCATAATGTAAATATCCAACATGCAGGATATTTTTGATATGCAATTCCCAAAGGGTTCATGACCCTCAGATTGAGAACCATTGCCATAGGTGGAGAAAATAAAATATTCCATAATAAAGTCAAATTTAAACAATATCTATCTATAAATCCCATCCTACAGAAGGTGCCTGAAGGAAAACTCCAACCTAAGGAGGTTAACTATAAGAGGAAATAAATAAATAACCTCACATACAACCACCACCAATAACAACAACAACAAAATAACAAGAATCAACAACCATTGATCACTGATATCTCTCAATACCAATGGTCTCAATTCCTCAATAAAAAGAGAGACACTAAGAATGGATCTGAAAACAGGGTCCATGCTTCTGCTGCATCCAAAAATCCACAATGACATCAAAGATAGACAAGGATAGAGCTCAGCGTAAAAGGATAAAAGATATTTCAAGCAAATGAACCTAAGGAGCAAGTTGGTATAGCAATTTTAATATCCAACAAAACAGAGGTTAAAAAAAAAACTAATAAAAAAGAGATGGTGTAGGATGTTGCAAAGGACATCATCAATCTGACAAAATGGTAACTTACAGAGTAGGAAAAGATGTTTAGTAATTCCACATTCAATATAGACTAATTTTAATATCTATAAAAAAAACTTAAGAAACTAGATATCAAAAAACCAAATTATCCAATTAAAAATGGGGTATAGATTTAAACAAAATTCTCAATAGAGGAATCTTAAAAGGCTGAGAAACACTTAAAGAAATGTTTAACATCCTTAGCAATCAGGAAAATGTAAATCAAAATTACTCTGAGATTCTTACACCTGTCAGAATGACTAAGATCAGTAACGGAAGAGACTCCTCGCGGCTATCGAGGATGTGCATCTAGCAGAACACTCCTCCATTGCTGCTGGGAATGCAAACATGTACAGCCACTGTGGAAATCAGTGTGTTGGTTCCTCAGAAAATTGGGAATGGATGTACCTCAAGATCCAGCTAAACCTCTCTTGGGTATATACCCAAAGGACACATCATCCTACTATAAGGACACTTGCTCAACTATGTTCATTACATACAACTTTATTCGTAATTGCCAGAAACTGGAAGCAACCAAAATATCCCTCAACTAAAAAATGGATAAAGAAAGAAAATGTGGTACATTTATGCAATGGATTATTTATTGAGTGGTTAAAAAACATGACATCAAGAACTCTGCAGGAAAATGGATGGAACTAGAAAAAAATCATCCTGAATGAGGTAACCCAGACCCAGAAAGACAAATATGTTTGGTGCCTAGGCTAGTCATCATCAGAGAGACTTCCTCTGGCATCAGATGGGAGCAGATATAGATAGCCACAGCCAGACATTATGTGGAGAGTGAATCTAAACTGGATTGGGTCCCTCTCCTCAGAGCTTAGGGAACCTACCCCATGGAAGAGGGTGAGGAAAGACTGTAGGAGTCAGAGGGATGGAGGACACTGAATCAATTAAGCAGGCCACATTTGGGCTCAGAGATGAAGCAGCAAGTATGGGGCCTGCAGGGGTCTGCATCAGGTCCTCTGCATATGTTATGGCTGTTAGTCTGGCGTTTATGTGGGGCTCCTAACTGTGGGAGCCCGTGTATCTCTGACTCTTTTGCCTGCTCTTGGGACTCTTTTCCTCCTGTTGGGCTGCCTTGTCTAGCATCAGTATGAGGGATTTTACCTTGTTTTACTGTATTTAGTTTTGTAGTCTTTGGTTGTTGTCTCTTGGAGGTCTGCTGTTTTTTGAAAGGAGACAGAGGAAGAATGGAACTGGGAAAGAGAGGAAGTACTGGGAAGTAGCGGAGACAGGAGAAATTGTGGTCCAGATATATTGTATGAGAGAAGAATCTGTTTTCAAGGAAAAAAAGAGTAAAGTCCATTCTGTAATAAATTTTCACAAATGCATACATCTACCCATTCTGCCAGTATTGAGTGCAATAGATTCATCACTCAAAAACCTCTATTTTGTCCTTCTGTACTCACCCATTCCTCTCGCCCTCATCTTATGGTATTCAACCACTCTGACTTCTGTCCTCAAGAGCTCTGCTTTTCCTACTATGTCACATATAATTGGCACTATTCAATAAGCTTCCTTTTGGTTAAAACTTTACTCAGTAGAAATGTAGGTACTGTTTAACCACATATTTGCATCAAGAAGCTGATGATGTTATTTTAGTTTGACCATGCGAATTTAATTTGCGAATTATGGGAAACAATCTTATTTACTGACTTAAGTGTGTTTATGTCCCTCCCCCCCCCATGAAGGGGGGAGTCTTACTGTAGCTCTTTTTCTAGGATTGGGATCTTGTGAGACTTTTCCCTTTCCATTTTAACTTTTGTATTGCTATTATTGCTATTATCATTATTCATGTCTTGTTATGCAGCCATTTCTAAGACAGTCAGTCTCAGAGCAAACTTTCTGATATTCTGGTTCTTAAAATCTTTCCACCCCCACTGGACAGTGTACACCATTAGTCCCAGCTCTTGGGAGGCAGAGACAGGCAGATCTTTGTGAACTCGAGGCCAGCCTGGTCTACAGAGTGAGTTCCAGGACAGCCAGAGCTAGCGAAACCCTGTTGAAAAAAAGAAAGAAAGGAAGGAAGAAAGGAAGAAAGAAAGAAAGAAAGAAAGAAAGAAAGAAAGAAAGAAAGAAAGAAAGAAAGAAAGAAATCTTTCGACCCCCCTTTTCCATGATGTTCTCTGAGCCACATATACAGGAGCTATGATGCATATGTATCCATTGGAGCTGGGCTACTCATAATCCACTAATCTTTGCATTGCATCCAGTTGTGGCTTTCTGTTATGGTCTCCATTTACTATAATGAGAGGCTTTTTGATGAGGGTTATAGCTACACTCATCTGTGAGTACAAGGGTAACATTTACAATGTAGTTAAGGAATTGTGCTGGAAAGTGGCAATAGTAGGTTCTCTTCTAAGATCCATGACTTTACTATCCCCACATAGTTGGCTAGTACTAAAATTAGCTCCATGTATGATGCTAAAGCTGCTAGGAAGCACAGGAAGTGCCCTACAAGGTATCAGTGAAGGAAAGGATTTTGTGAACAGGACTCCATTTGCCCAGGAATTAAAACCAAAGATTGGCTAGTGGTAACTCATGAACTAACAAAAAACCCTCTGTCTAGTGAAGTGAGTGAAGAAGAAACTACGGAATGGGAGTTCTAGAGTAAGTCTGTTTTCTTGTCTTTTTTTGTTTCTAAAAACTATGGTGATCCTTGACTCACATTCCTCTCCATCTGTCTTAAAGCCAGCACCACAGAGACTGCGTGGTCCCAATGCTGCATCCATCTGCCTTCCTCTTCTACATCACCAATCCATTTGAAAGAACCCACGTGGTTACACTGGGGCACACAGACGATCCATTCAGTCTATAGTTCAGTTTTCAATCTTAATTCCATCTGAAATGTAGATGAAGTAACACACAGAGTAAAGGAATAACGAGGTAGATGTGTTTGGGGAATGGGCATTATTCTATCCATTATCACATTTACTGTTAATTCCTAGGAGGTCTTTGGATATTCTTGACGTAAGTTCTTTGCTAGATAACTCTCCCATTCTGTGCTTGTCTTGGCGTTCTTATAACAGTATCTTGTCCATAGCAATGGTTTAAAGTTTTGGTAAGTCCAACTTCGAGCTGTTTTTAGAAGACTATGCTGAAGTGTTTATTTTAAACATTCATTACCTAGCTGAAACTTTGGATATACTTCTTCTCCATTCTCTTCTAGCAACATTATAGGTTTACGTTGTACACTCCAGACCTAGATGATACACGATGAGTTAACTGTTCCAGATGCTGTCCGGCACACATCAAAGTTATCATCTTCTTTTTATTCAAATGTTTATTGAAAAGATTATTCTTTTTCTTTTCTTTCTTTCTTTCCTTTTTTTTTTTTTTGAGACAGAAGTTCCCTCTGTAGTCCTAGCTGTCCTGGAACTAGCTCTTATACACCAGGCTGGCCTTGAATTCACAGAGATCCGCCTGCCTCTGCCTCCTGAGTGCTGGGATTAAAGGCGTGTGCCACCAATGCCTGGCTTGAACATTTTTTTAAAAAATAACTGCTAAGTAGTATTGCTAAACATGTTTTAAAAATTGTGTTGTGTATATATGAGTTCAGGTGCTTGAGGAGGCCAGATTCCTCTGAAGCTGAAGTTACAGGACACTGTGAGATACCCGAGGAGGGTTCTAGGAACTGCATTCAAGTCCTTTGCATGAGATCAGTGTGTACCATTAGTCACAGGGCCATCTTCCCAACCCCAAGACTCTCTGTGTGCATGTGTCTGCCTTCTGGCCAGAGCTGCTCTGGTCGATTTGTAGTTCTTTGGTGAGACTGGACAATGTGACTTCTCAGCCTGTTCCTTTTTTATAAAGTGAAATATTTTTTTCTGAAATTTCATGTTTGCTTTTCTATGTTATTTTCAGAATGAAATTGTCAATTAGTAAAAAAAAACTGTTGAGATTTGAGATTTTTAGTATGACTGCACTGAATATACAGGTCAGACAGGGGTGAACTAAGAAAAACAAAACTGCCCTCATGTTTAATGGAACACAAAAGTAAGATTGTCTCAAATACTAGACATATAGAATATAAAGATAATAAATATGTCAAAGTTTAGGAAAACACTAAATGTGTATGGTTTGTTGATAAGGTTCAAACCAGGTCAATCATTTTGCAGGGCAACCAATAATTCATATGAAACAGTTTACCTTTTTTCTTTTACCCAGAGAGTCAATTTCTAGGAATTATTAGAAACGAAATACCTGATTATTTACTGTAAGGACTAAATACAATTTTTATAAAATGTAAACAAGGCGGTCATTAAGAAGGCAAAAATCACAAATGGAAAATTTTAAAATCTGTTTATGTATATGAGTGTTTTCCCTGTATGTATGTTTGTACATATGAGTCCCTAGTCCTCTCAGAGGTCAGAAGAGGATGTTGGATCCCCTAAAACTGGAATGAGCTGCTATTTAGTTGCTTAGAATCAAACATGAGTCCATTGGAAGAGCAGTCAGTGCTCTTAACAGGTCAACCATTTCTCTGGATCCCAACATATGTAAGTTAAGAGTAATAAGGTCTTGTGGCAGTGATACTCTGAAGGAGAAACTAAGTCATTTAGAAAATATCATGTATACCACAGTAAACAGTTCCTGCTATTTGCTATGTTCCTGTCAAGAGTGAGGAGACATTGGAATGACATCTATTTTAGAAATATGTCACTTAAGGAACTTTAGTATTAGGGACAATGCATCAAACCATCCTGATTTCTCCTGCTGTGACTTGCATTTGAATTTTGAAAAATAAATTTCCCTTAGCAGTGAGTTTCCATTCCTCAGAAATTATTCACCTTGCCAGTGTTCCTTAGTAGGACACGGGAACACATTTTATCCTATGTGAAACATGATCTTTGATCTTTCAGACAAGCTGATTTTGACTGCTTCCCTCCCTTGGCAGCTTGCATAGCAACTTCTGACACTTTGAAAGCTAATCCACAGGGAGGAGGCTTTCAGGTCCGATGTAGCTTGAATCTTCAAAGCATTGTGTCAAAGTACATGGTGTCTTCAGAAGTATAGATGTATTCTCATTCTTTGGGAGACAGACAAGGAAAACAACAATAGCCTATATTGTTGACGGTCACTTAGACTTTACTGAACAACAACTAGAAAAGAGGTTTTTCATGCTTGGTACTAAGGATTTTGCTGGATAGTCTATGACTCTTGGAGGGAGAATTATCACATACACTTACATGTAATAGCAGAAAAATATAAAATAATATGATTCCTTATGGCTTTTTTCAAAGAACCTAAGTGTTATTTATCCCTTTTCCTTGTCCTTTGTATTGATGTACCTTCCTCCTCCACAATTTAATCCAATCCCCCCTTTACCTTTTCACATCACTATATTCTGCTACTCTCCTGTCTGGCAATCAATAATTCTACCCATCTGTAATGCTTATGAACCACAACTAGGACCAGCATGGCAAATTTCCTGAAAGGTGTAGCAATGGCACTTTTATCTTGGGGGCAGTCAACAGCGGTCTAATTAACTTAAGGTCTACTCTTCAGGAAGAAAATCCTGGTACTGGAAACCTAGCCAGCTACTACTCAGGCTCGTAAAGTCATGGGCTTGGAGGAACATCTACTACGGTCACTTTGCTAGACCAGCATAATTTCTAATCACATTCTTACCATTACAGCCACATATAAGTGCTCACCCCTCATCAAACAAGCTTCTCTTTGCAGCAGAAAAAGACCATTACAGAAAACAACCAGGCATACTGCAGAGAACAAGGGACCAGGGAATGCTCAGCCTCAGACGCATCTATAACATCGCCTCCACTCCTAAGGCTTAAGGAACATTACAGAAAAGGAGACAGAGAGTGTTGGAGTTGAAGGATCAGAAAGTCTGCTGTGAGAGTCTGTCTCCTACAAATGACAGGACAGCTTCACCTATGATACCTCAACAATATGGCTACCTAAATAAGACCAGAACAAAAATAATACAAATACTCTAATGCAGAAGGAGTAATATGTCCACATTCCCCACCCTCACAGACAAAGAACTGCAGGCAACTAAGGAATGCTTAGAAAGGGAGAATTAGTCTTCCCCAGGATAAGATCTCTGACTGGTTATTCAATACCAAGTGACCATCCCTGAAATCATATACATACAATCAAGACTAAACGGACTCAGCAGGTTTTATCTACACATCTAGGCTTGTGCACACATGTTACAGAATATTTAACTATGCAAAAATATGTTGCAGAGTATTTGTTTAACTATGTAAAGATGTGTTTCATTTGTTTATGCTGCAGAATATTTGTTTAACTATGTAAAAATGTGTTGCATTTATTTAACTATGCAAAGATATGTTGCTGTTCTAGTTTGACTGCATAAGACACCTGAATGATCTAATAAAAAGCTGAACAGCCAATAGTGAGGGGAGAGGTATATATAGGTGGGACTTTCAGACAGGGAGAGTAAAGTAGGAGAAGGAAATTAGGCTCAGAAGAAGAAACAGAAAGAGACATCAGGGGCTAGACAGACAAGATGAAGCAGAATAAAAGAAAGGTAAAAAGCCCTGAGGCAAAGTAAGGAGGACTAGAAACAGGTTAAGTTAAAAGAGTTGGTTGAGTACTCATAATTAATAATAAGTCGGTGTCTTTATTTGGGAGATAAGATGGCAGCCCAAAGAAAATGTCAACCATACATACACACCTACCTGCAACAATAAATAGTTAAAGAAAAAGGAAGAAATGAATTTGAGAGGAATTGGGGACATGTGGGAGAGGATGGCAAAGGGAAATGATATAATTATGTTTTAACTTTGAAAAACAAAACAAAAAACAACAACAAGAAAAAAAAAAGACCGCTGACTTTAATCCCAGCATTTGAAAGGCAAAGATAGGAAGATTTCTATGAGTTCCAGGCCAACCTGGTTCATACATTAAGGCCAGGGCTCCTTTCTTTATCTTTTTTGTTCCTAGATGAAGGCACAGTTACAGGAAATGGAATGGCGGAATAGAAAAACTAAATGTCATAACTAAATCTGTGACTTTTTATTCAGAGAATTATAGGAAAGGCCAGAATCATAGAACATTAAGAAATTAAGCTGATGAAGAACTGGAAGCTTCATCCCTACTGGCTTGCTTTTATCGTTTTAGAAACTGTGCTGTCCACACTACCAGCTGTGAACACTGCAAGTTACAATAATGACAGGCCTAGCAAGACATGCCCACTGGTGAAAATACTGGCACCCAGATCATGATACTTAGCCAAGAAGTAAAAGACCTCTATAAACAATATGTAAGACACTGAAGAAAGAAATCAAAGACATTAAACACCAGAAAGAGCCTCTGTGCTCCTGGACAAGTAGAATCAATACTATGAAAATGACTATATTACCATAGGCAATCTCCATACTCAATGACATTCCCATAAAAAATTCTAAAGACATTTTTTACACAGCTAGAAAAAAAATTGTAACATTCATTGAAAACACAAAAACCATATGACCTAAATCAATTCTAAGCAGAAAGAACACTGTCAGAAGAATATCATCTGATCTCAAACTACACTTCAGAGCCAACAGTGACAAAGAAAACATGATCCTGGCACAAAAACCAGCACATAGATCAATAAAACAATTCAAAGATAAACCCAGACAGCAATAGATATCTATTTTTTTTAATAACAGTGTCAAAACCATGATCAAGACAAAAATAAGCTGATGTGGGATGCCCTTCTGTATATGTGTTGCTTTTATTGGTTGATGAATAAAGCTGTTTCAGCTAGTGGCTTAGCAGAGTAAAGCCAGGCAGGAAATCTGAACAGAGATATATAGAGTAGGTGAAGTCAAGGAGAAGCCATTTAGCTGCTGAAGGAGAAAGTCACCAGAATCTTACCGGTACGCCACAGCCTCATGGCGATCCATAGATTAATAACAATGTGTTGATTTTTGATATAAGAGCTAGCGAAGACTACGCCTGAGCCATTGGGCAAACAGTGTTATAATTAATACAGTTTTTGTGTGATTACTCAGGTCTGGGCATCCAGGAAACAAAGGTTAAGTCTCTGTCTACAAGAAACTTTTTCAATAAAGGGTGCTGGTAAAACTGGATGTCCGTTTACAGAAAAATGAAATTAGGTCCTTATCTCTCACTCTATACAAACAACTCAAACTGGATAAAAAACTTTAATGTAAAACCAGAAACACTGAAAACTACTAAGGGTAAAGCCTTCAGGATATAGATAAGAAATTTCTCAACAGAACTCCAGTACCACAAAAAACAGCTCCATCAATTGACAAACACAATTATATGACATTAAAAAGTTACTGGACAGCAAATCAAATGATCAACAGAGTGTCAGACATCCTAGAGAATGAGTGAAAAATCTTTACTAGCTATATTTCAGAACGGTGTGCACGTGTTTGTCTCTCTCTTTGCGTATACATGTTTATTATAATACAAGTGACCAATAAATATTTTCAAGTTTTTAACATCCCTAGCCATCAAAATGCAAATTAAACCTACCTTGCAATTCCATCTCCCATGAGTTTGAGTCAGAACGACTACCAGTAAATCAAAAGAGTGATAAAGAATGCTGTCAGAAATCAGGAGAGGAACCTTATTCACCGCTTGTGGTAACGCCACCACTTGTGGTGATGCCCACTGGTTTACAGGCTTCTGAGAAAACTAAAACTACAATTACCGTATGATTCAGCTACGCCAATTCTGTGCAGATGCCCACGTGACACAACATCCTACTACACAGTTACTAGCCCATCCATGCTGATTACCAACCTTTTCATGATAAACAGGAAAGGGACCAGCACTGAAAGAAAACTGAAAGTACATATGTGCAAGAAAATAGATAGACCTGGAAAACATTACATTAGATGAGGTAACCAGGGCTCAAAAACACAAACACTGAATGTTTTATCTCATACATGGATCTTAGGTTCTACTTGCAAGATATATGGATCTGTATAAGTATAAATGTGGGTAAAGGCTGCACTAGGAAACATAGTGAGACCGTCAAAAGACAGAAAATCTTGAAAGTAGCAAAAGATGAGTGGCCGATGATATACAAAGACCTCTTCTTATAAGACAAGTATCAGACTACTCATCAGAAACCATGCTGGTCAGAGGAAAGCAAGATAATATATTGAAAATGCTGAAAAGAAAAGATGGAAGAAAGAGAACTTTACATCTAGTAAAACTCTCCTTCAAAACAAAAGAGTGAAAAATCAGACCTCTAACGATTTATTAATGGCAATAACAACTATAAAAATATTAACAATGAAAGCAAGCTCTGGGAGTCAGTCACTCGTGGACATGCCCTACAGGTAGTATTAATAAAAATCCTTGAAGATGTAAAGAAAGAAACAGCAGTGTATCTGAAATATATATACATAAAGAACCACAGCACAATCTGGTACAACAACCCATGCAGAGTGCACTTTGTTTTGTAACACTGAAACCATTCTAAATCTGTTGCTGAGAAAATAATGTATATTGATATAATCAACAACAATAGAGGGTAGGGTATTAGGTAAGAGTAAACAGATGCTACAGAAGTGAACTTGGTATCAATTCAAATTAGATTGTTATAAATTCTGGATGCTAACTGTTAATCTCCATGGCAGCCATTAAAATCTAGCTTTAAAAATTATAGAAAAGGAATTAAAGAGAGAATAATAATTGACGTTAGAAAAATCAATCAAACAGAAAGTAGCATTAGAGAAGCTGAGCAATGAAAGATGTAAGTGCATAAAAAACAACAAAATGGTAGAACTAAGCCTTAATGATGACGAATAACTTGAAATATTATAAAGTCACCATTAAAAGCAAATCATCAGAATTGAGCAGTAAACCTGACTAACTTTCTTTGTATGTCTTTGTATGTTTCTTTCCTAAAAACACAGAAGGTTTTAGGGAAAGGCTCCTAATAATGAACTCCCTTTGCTCTTAACTTTTTAAAATTATGAAATGCCTTTGAAATTCGTATAATGGTTAAAGGCACAGATTATGATATTATAAAAGATTTTAATATACTTAGCAAAATATTTATAAGCAGACTGATAAAATTTCAAAATACACACCAATACCACAAATCAGTCAAATGTGTATATACAGCCTTTGCTAGAGTAGTCTTGAAAAGGTAAGTCTAAATAAAATTAAATCTAGATGTATCAAACAGCAAATAATGAAGATAGATTAAAATGAAACACAAATAATCAAATGCAATTGTAAAAATACATTAAAAGATAGAGATTGAATAAATAGATTAAAGACCTGATGGCACTGTCTATCAGAAACCCACATTAAATGTCAGCATGAGTTTAAAACAAAATAAAGGGAAGTGAATGTTTCAAAAGACACCGAAATACACCTCCAGGAGAAAACGTGACAGAAAAAGTACAACGCATAAAAGAAAGGCTAATAAATAAAACTTCATTCAAATGAACAACCTTGGTGTTTGATAGCCATTGTCAAATCACAGACAAAAAAATAATATGAAGGGAAAGCTCCTGTAGGCTAAGAAAACATTTGCATCCAAAGTTCCAATAGCAGCAAAAGAAATAACCTAACTTAGAAACAGGTAAAGGATTTGAACAGATACTTGTCCAGCAAATACAGGGGAAGAACTATGAGGTGTTTTTTGTTTTTTTTTTTTTAATGAATGACAAAATCAAACAAAGAAAAAAACCTCACTTTCAAACTAATTCCAACAAACAAGAAGTGTTGTGGAGGACTGGAGAAATGGCTCAGCAGTTAAGAGCACTGGCTGCTCTTTGAGAGGACTTGGGTCCAATTCTAGCACCCACAGGGCAGCTCACAACTGTCTATAACTCCAGTTTCAGGGAATCTGGCACTCACACAGATACACATGCAGGCAAAACACCAATGTCAGGGATTGCTGAAAATAAAATAGTGTTGAAATACAGATCATATTAGAGAAGTGATATAGCACTATTAGTTTGGTGTTTACTGTAAAATAAAAGCAAAAAAGGTCAATACCTAGATTTTCCAAAATTATAAAGGATAGTGAAGTCAAAAGAATAAAATGAAGTCCAAATTGGTTCAATTTTTTGCAAAGAGAATTGTCATCCATAAAGTTTTTTGTGTGTTATCTTTTGCCTAATAAATTCATTTCTAGGAATCACAGGATAGATACTATACACAGAACAGGTAAATACAAACATGCTTACTGCATGTCTGAATGTAATATTTTCAAAAAGCTTTAACCTTGTTATGTTGCATGCAGGTTAAACAAGGTATGGTTGATATATATAACTATTATTTAGTTACTAGAGGTAGAACTGCCAGAATATTGACACTTGTCTATAACTCCAGCAAGGCAGGAGGATGAAACAGGAGGACCATGAGCTCAATGCTAGACAGGGCAACACAGGGAGACCCCATCTCAAAGAGGAAAAAGTAGAACAATGTACAGTAAATGATGATAAAAATCAAGTTCTAACACAACATATGTGGCATCTAGTTCAGACACACTAACGTCCATATAGAGTAGAACATTTATATTCACTAAAAAAAACTGATACTAATGTTGCTAAATTGAATTTAAAGAGGGAAAGACAGGTCAAATCATTTATAATCACACTTATATTACATTCTAGAAAAAGGCCCAAGGATAGCAGTGATGACTATCAGTGGTTGCTATGGGGAGAAAAGACAAAGACATGGCATAATCTTGATGGCTATAGCTTAAAACAGACAAAAAGAAAGAGAAAAAGTTAACTTTATTATATGCTAATTTATAAAATAAAAATGTTTCAAGCTGCATATTCTCGTCAAGGTTATTTGCTTTTCTTCTAGGACTAAATTTGGATGCCATTTCTTTATTACTAAAGCCATTGTTTTCATTGATTTTGGATTCAAATACAATTAGAGTTAGTCTGCTAAGCAAAAGTGATGAAGGAGAACATTGTCACACCCAGATGTTAAGTTTAAGAATCTTTCTACTTAAGAGTAAGGACAGAGGTTTTTGCACCACGGAAAGGAATGAAGACCACACACCAACCAAGACTTAAGATAATAAGCACATGGCCTAGGCAGTACCATATCTTAAGATACATTAAGAAGCCATTAGTTTTAGATTCTCTTAAATGACTGCTGTTTATTCTTCTCATACATATAATTAAAAAAACATTAAGCAGGATATTGACAGGTGTCTTTCCCTTTACAAATATTTTGCCATTCTTTTGGTCTGAAACTGTGTCAAACCATTATCTTCATGTAACGTAGAAACATTTTCTCTTGCATAGGAGAGGAGAACACTGTGAGCATTACGAAACTGTTCAAATTGTTATGTTATACATTATAATTAGCTTGGCAGAGCTAATACAAATCACATTTACAGACTAACAATAATAAAATTGAAGTACCAGTTAAATATCCAAAATAATTAAAGGAATCATTTTTAGCTTGGTATAATTAGCTAATCCACTTTACAAGCATTTATTAAAATGAATTCACATGTTATTATTCCATAGGTACTTACACAATAGTGTTTATACAGGAAAAAATAATGAACCAAACTCTTTGTATCCAGCACTCCACAATTAAAATGAAGACTCCCCAAGTAATATCAATCTAGGATAGACTAATTAAGTTTGGTTTGATAACCATTCATTTCTTCTATTGCCTCTGAGCAAATTGTTTATTAGAGAAAGTTATTTTACACAAATCAAATCAAACTGGGTAAACCATTATATTTGAGGGAAACTTTAGCCATCAGTCAATTAATCCATCATTTTCTCCAGACACTACTGCTTAACGAGTAGATCATATTATCAACAATTTAGATATCATATGATTCAATTAGAACAGTAAATTTATTGACAGTTTCTCTAATACTTTTATTATGAGTAAATCTGAAATTCTTTTTACCTTTGTGAGTAAAGCAAAACCAATTCAAGTATTATACTGAGAGATCAAATAAATATAAAATTCTCTAGGATGGTTAAAAAATATAGTATTATCATAAAAGTGAAAATAAGGTAATGAATTAAAAAGTTGTTAGTAAAGTAAAACAAAATTTCAATATAAAAACATGCTAATACATTTAATATGCTGAAACTATACTTAGGGTACCTTAAAATTATCAGAAAACTTAATTCTAAGAATATATGTAGAAAAAATTATTTTGCTTATAAATAATTTTTATATAATTGTCACTTTAATCTTAATGTTTAAATTACATATCAACTGGAACAATCCTGTTAAAGCCTAAGAATTCACATACTGGGCTCTCTTTCTAAGAATACATATTTCACAAAATACATTAAAATGAAGATGTCATATAAAGCAATACTCAGACACCATGAAAAAAATACCACCTTCCATATCTGCTCAGAGAGTGCACAGGTCAGAACAGTGCAACCCACCTCGATTTCTAGTTCTCAGCTGTTGAGTACACACATGTAAAATTTGTTTCCCAAAACCTAAAATTCAAACATGAACTTTGTATTGTTTAAATAGATCCTTTCTACATTCAGTTGCCTTTCACAAGTTTGGGTCTCAAGAGTTAAAATTATTATTAATAATTTAATAAAAGACTGTTTCTAACAGCCTCTATCTGCTAGTTTTTCTCATCAATGGGTTTAAATCCTTCATTGGTGTGGCTCGACCAAGCTGAAGACTTCTCTGTCTCAGAAGAATACAACTTCACTAATGTTCAATAAATAGTCATCATTCAGAATGACAGAGGCTTATAATTTGTCCCAGCCAAATGTCATCTTATTACATATATTCAAATAAATCAGAAGCATCTGATGACAATCACATAGCTAGCTGTCAATACTGATTACAGGTATGCTGCCTAGACACCCTCCAGTTGAACAACAGTTTATGTAGGCTGATGTAGTCAGCTAACAGTGATACTGAAGCTGTGTTGTCTAACAGCCCAGAATGGCATATGGATCATGAATAACCAACTCCTACAGATGTCCACAGTTCTCACAGTGGAGTCCCTGGGGCTTAGGATGCTAGAGGGGTACCTCAGGGGCACCAGAAAAAGGCTGTAGCCTAAGCCGATGGACTAGGTGGCTTGTCACAGGCCCATATCTACATTCCCACAAGAAGCATTTGTTTCTGTCTGATCTCATTTAAAGAGCAGTTCTACTGGTTCTTAGTCACTTTAAAACCACAACCATGAACTCAGCGATCCACCTGCCACTGCCTCCTGAGTTCTGGGATTAAGGGAGTGCGCCACTGATGCCTGACTAAACCACAATATTATATTGTGGATATTCTTGGAGCTTTCACAGTAAAACAGGTGAAAACATATAGTGACCTTTACTTTGCAAAGAATATTTCAGTTTACACATTTACTTCAGAAGAATTACTACCAGGGGCTGGAGAAATGGCTCCACATACTTCTCTTCCAGAGGACCAGAGTTTGGTTCCCTACACTCATGTCAGACAGTTCAAAACTGCCTATAACTTGAGCTCCAGGAGACTTGATGTCTCTGACCTCTACACATACCTATACGTACAAATAATACCGAATAATAATAAATATTAAAAAATTACTACCAACCAGGCGGTGGGTGGTGCATGTCTTTAATCCCAGTACTTGGGAGGCAGAGACAGGTGGATCTCTGAGTTCTAGGAGAGCCGGGTCTACAGAGTGAGTTCCAGGACAGGCTACAAAGCTACAGAGAGAAACCCTGTCTTGAAAAACTAAAAACCAAAACAAAGAGAGAGAGAGAAGGAAAAAAATTACTACCAAAAAACATCTTCAAGAAAGTACAGTCACATGCTAAAGATCACTTCTGCATAGTAAAAACTGGAGTGCAGGAGAAAACTTAACAACATCTGTACTTTATCTCACATCTTTTTGGACTTACCTACTTTTGTGCCCATTAGAGACATTCTCATTAATTTTGAGACAAATTGTGATATCTTTTAAAGGAATATTACAGAAAATACTTTACCTAGTTATCTCTCCTAGCATCTGTAATATATACCCCTCATTACAAAGCACAAAGTTTAATGGGAAACTTTCTGTAATTTGGCTCATCTGACAAAGGTGGGATTAGTCTCTTCTTGAATATATAATTACTACGTGATTTTTTTTTGGTTGTTTTGGTTTTTTGAGACAGGGTTTCTCTATGTAGTTCTGACTGTCCTGAAGCTCACTTTGTAGATGGCCTCAAACTCAGAGATCTGCCAGCATCTGCCTATTTGAAACTTTAGAACTCTGATCAGCACTTTCACTGCAAGCATCACAGACGCCATACAAGTTCACACAAGGCAATGACACCTTTTCTTATCTAGAGATCTAGTTCTAAAGTCCTGTAAGGCAGTCTAGACGACATGAAAATGACAGACATTTACTTTTTAGACCTAAAAGCTCCTTCCAGACAGTTTTTAAGTTTCACCTTTGAAATTCTATTACTTACTAGCCATATGATTCAGGGACATGAGCATTTAGGAGAAAAATCTACACCCTAGGATTGGGGAATAGTGAGCTAAGATGGGTCAAGGAAGAATCAGTTTTCCTTTGGGTTCTAGAATACCTGTACAAAGCATTGGCTAAACATGGCCACACTGGTCCTCTCTGCTGATCTCACTGTGTGAAATACAATGGTCTTAAAGAGTTCAGAGACTCTTGATAACCACCTACCCAAGAGGTAGAACTAGATTTTAATCTTTCGAGAATGGGCTAGACCTACTGACTGACATCTAACAGACAGAACATGGTGAGAATGAACATGCTTAGCTTAAGAATAACCATAGTGGCCTGGCGGTAAGCACGTCTTTAATTTCAGCACCTTGGAGGCAGAGGCAGGCAGATCTTTGTGAGTTTGAGGCCAGACTTACCTACAAAGTGAGTTCCAGGACAACTAAGGCTACACAGAGAAACACTGTCTCAAAAAACAAAACAAAAACCCAAAAAATAAAAACTGAAAAAATAATAACCATAGTGGGTTTCTTCTTGTGTTCTTAGGAAGAAAGCTGACATGTTAAGAGGAAAAAAATTCAGAAACCCAGAAAAAGAAGAACCCTGGTCAACAACCAGAAAAGACCTCCTGCCACCATTCTGCACGGTGACTTTCATCTCACTGAGGTTTTCTTCAGTTTTGTGTCTGGCTGAGCGTATTCTCTGAAACTTGGTAAGATACTGTAAGCTAGACTCATTCAGCTAGGCTGAGTCCAAAAATTTCCTGGAACTTTGCCAGATACATTCCTAAAGCTTGTTAGTTTGGGGATAATTTGCTGCACAGTAATGGAAAACTAAAAAAGGATTCTCTGTTTCATATTTATAGATTTTTAACTTCTCTCTTTTTGAGCCCGACTTCTCCAGATCTTCTTTCTGTCCCACTCATACATGGATTCTCAGCTCATTATCTGCCTCAAAACACACACACACACACACACACACACACACACACACACACACCTATTTCTCCCAAAGTGCTTGCTGTATAAAGTTCAAGAAAGACCCAGCATCCATGTACAATTGGGGTCTAACGATGCCTATTTGTAATCCCAGAGCCAAGGGTGGCTAGCCAGTCTAGCAAAAACAAGTTCCATAGCAAGAGACTACGAACTAAGGAAAAAGACAGAAGCCGGACATAGTGGTGCACGCCTTTAGTCCTAGCAGAGGCAGAGACAGGTAGATTTCTGTGAGGCCAACCTGGTCTACAAAGTGAGTTCAGGGCCACACAGAGAAACCCTGTCTCAAACACCCTTCCACCACACACAAAAAAAAAGACAAAGAGGGAAAGAGAAAGACACCAGACATTGACTGCTGGACCTCAATGCACTGGAAAGTGAACTTGCACATCAATGCATATAACTAACACACACACACACACACACACACACACACACACACACACACGAACACCAAATTCACAAAACATTTTATACCTGAAGGGCACATTCGATATGCCACTTATTTCCATTTTTAAAAAACACCCAAAATAAATAAAACCAGACATTATAAGTTTTAACAGAGCTATTAAGTACTCTGTAAGAGCAACTAAATGAAAGGACACTTTTATCGAGTGATAGAAATAAGTTGAAAACCTAGGTATGCCAGCAGCAGAGACAAAAACATTTGACAACTATGTCCTGGTTGATTTTCTTGATTAATGATTGATATGGAAGGGCCAAGCTCATTACGGGCAGTGTCAACTCTAGGCAGTTGATCCTGAGTGGTATAAGAAAGCAGGCTGGGCTAGTCAATGGGCAGCTCTCATCTATGGCTCCTGCTCTGCCTTCTCTCAGGGATGCAGTGTGACCTAAGATTTACAAGATGGAAGTAAATCCTTTCCTCCCAAGTTGTGTTTTGTCATGGTGTTTATGACAGATAGAAATCTTGGTTAAGTTATAAATAATAACCATTAAAAGTTTACAATAAGGTCCATGGTTCATATTTAGAGATAGTGTGCCACAACTTATTAAAACAAAAAAAATCTCCACAAACGATATATAACATTGGGTTAATATATTTAAAATAGATTTCAATATAAAAACAACAACATGTAATTACAAGTTTATTAAAGAGGTCTGCTAGAGTCCAGCAAGATGGCTCAGTGGGTAAAAGTAATTGCCACCAAGCCTGATAAGGCCTGAAGCGTTCAATCTGTGGCCACATGGATGAAAGAACCAACTCCTACAAGTCATCCTCAGCCCTTGACAGGAGTGCCATGTCATTTCCATGAAAAGATGCCGCTATACCACACCCACACACCATAAAGAGAACTACTGGAATCATTATTTATTTGACTTTGAATTAATCATATGACAGCAAAACTATCAAACCAACAAAAAAATACCCCATGCTATTGGATTATCAATTGCAGTATTATTAATATCCTTTAAGTTTATTATGCACCCCTCATACACTTTGCCGATCCAGTAACCTTTCTATTTTACAAACACCCTTTTACGTCACAATCTCCACATTCACTCTTTTTGGTTCATGTCTGCCACAGATAACCATTATGATCTCCCTTATATTTTATTTAGATTTTGCTTCAATGTTATTCATAGAAAGGCCTTCTATAAATATCTAAAATAATACACCACATAGCAATCACTCTACTCTTTATTCCATTTTATTTTTCCTGTTAGTACTTACTTTGAATTTCTTACTGTACTTTCTAAATTATTGATTTACTATCTGTCCAACTAATCTATTTTTAAAGTTATTTATTCAAATTCTCCCCCTGCCATAAACAGTCTTGAGGAAACTAAAGGACACAGATGATTTTAATGGTGAAGCACTTGCACTGGGTACAGAGCCCAGAGCAACTTAGCGGCTTTAGGGTCTTCTGGTAGGCTGTCTCAGGATGGCTCTCCAGCATCCCTGCACTCTGCCTTTGCAGTGCTCAGTGTGTTTTTATCATGGAAGAAAGGGACTGCCAAGAAGTGAGGAAATGATCCAAGAGAAAGTTAAAACTGAATTCAAGTAATTCAGAATACATACTTGGGCAAGCATGGAATGCTATTGGTTGTAAGGGTCCTTGTACAGTTGAGCACACTCAGGAACGTACTAGATGGAGTTAGGTCTTAGTCCTCTTGGCAAAGACAGTTCTGAGCTTTACCATCATGTAGCACCCTCCTTACAATCAAGACATAGTCTTACAAGCATTCAGATTTTCTATCCACAACTCCTATGTTGCAAACTAAAAAATATGCTTTACACACAGTGTAGTAATTATATTACGATAAGCCCAAGAGTAGTGTGTAAATGGCTTCTAAGGACATTACGATTTGAGAATAAAGTTCCTTTTTGGACTGCTGCCGTTTTAAATTTTCCAGGTAGTTATGGTTTCTCTGGCTAAAAATATATTTGTAGAATGCTTTATCATCATGAATAAATTTTATGCTAATCCTAACATCTAATTTGTATATTGTCTGATGTTTATGTTGTTAGGTTCTAAACTGTAGGAACATATAGATTAGGATGCAGCTCCACAGAAGGCAGTTCTAAGTCCACCAGAGAGGTGAGCCATCTCAGAAGTGGACTCTAGTGGCTTCAAGCAATGCTGTCAGTGTCACACAATAGACTCAGCAGAGGACAAACAAATTCAAGTGGATAAAACACTTCACTGAAATATTATAAGTCCCTTACACTTGGGCCCAGGTGGTTCCTATTCACCCTTCACTGTTTAGGACAGCTCTGCATTTATTCCTCATATCAACTAGGACCCAAGAGAATACTCACCCCCTTACCCTTAACACCATGCCAGGCTGATGGTAAATGTCTAACCTCACAAATGGCAAAAGGTAGATTCCAACACCAGTCTAGAACATTCAAAGTACTTAAAACCTGTCTTTGAAAGGATACAATAAGAGGGAGAAAGAAGATCTTAAGAAAACATTAAAATATGATACATGCAAAATAAAAATAACCTGAAACATACATTTGACCTTTACAGTAATAAAGTCTGAGTTTCTATTGCTGCCAGCAGTGTTTTCCACATAAGTTTACGCCCATTACTATAGCACAATAATGTGCTGTCTATATCCCACCTATAGTTGCCTTGTGTCTGTTTAGTTTTATAGCAAGCAAGCAATTTGAGAATATGGTAATAAAGCCTCAATCACAGTAATGATGTATGATGGGTTGTAATTTCTCTGTGCTAATGGGTTACAAACAGTATTACGGTGATGACGGGAATCTCATTGATTCATTATATGACTGCAATAATATCAAAATGACTTAATATAGATCACTATTAAGTCATGCACATGCTCCCAACAAGCTCTATATTTCACTATATAGATATATAGGGAAATAAAATTAATATGAGTCTTTCTATATAAAAGTTCACACAGCACAAAACATTTTGTGTTGAGTACCCTAAATCAATGTTTAAAGTTGGAATTACTGCATTGAACTGGTTCTTTGAAAAGAAAACCATTGATTTTAATCTGCTTGAAGCAATCAATTACTCCCTGTCCTCTTTATTCCAAACTGTAATGAAAACTAAACTGCGTTGTCTTGAAAACTAAATGTGAAGATGATCATAAACAGAATTTAAACTCCATGGATTATTCATATCTACCCATTTAGATTTGCCATTTCCATTATGAGTACATTTGCCACGAGCATTTAATGGACATCTAAAAGGGAATTCATTAAAGCAGGAGCTGTTGGCAGCACTTATGGGCTTCAGACTGCTTTATGCTTGCCTTTAATAGCTCACTATTATAAAAGTGATATATTGTGTTCATCCCATTAGTAGTTTGCAGAAAGGTCTGCAAGAGATAACAAATCCTTCTGAATATTTCCAGAACAGAAAGTAAATCAGTTTGTTTGTTTTAAGCAGCATTTTCTAACAATATATAATTTTACAGCCAACTATATTTGGATGTTCTAAGCAAAAAAATATTTTAGCAACCACAGATACATTTTATGAAGTACACAGCACATTTTTGAAGTATTCTGCGGTTATTAACTTGAGACGTTAGTGGCCATCAAGCAGACCAACCAAGGGGAGGAAATTATGTTAGAAATAATAGCAGCATAGACATTGCTTTGAGTTAATAGAAGACACAGTTCAAACAAAAGCAAGAATGGAGAACCCCAACTCAAAACTACTCACTCATAGAGCTTCATTGAAAAAATAGCATTCATTGCTCTCTCTCCCTTTTTTCTTCTAGTTTTACAGATGAAGAAAATAGACTCATCAAAATGTAAAAGACAATCTTAATGTTAATGCTTTATACAGTAATACAATTAAATCCTGAGTGGGCAGAAAACAAGGAGAAGGAACCCATCAAGAAATCATCTTTGTAATGTTGGGGCCCAGCTTCTGCCTTATGTGATATACACACTGATGTAAAAAAATGTACAGCTCTCATCTCAAAAAAAAGAGAAGGGAATTTATTCTTAAGCTAAATATGAGTGACACTGGTGCAGAAACATGAATTCAAATTGCCCCGAAAGTCATGCTATTGTCTGGAAGCAGCTGTTTGAGACTGTATTAGTTTCAGTACAAAAACATTCAGAAATGAAGCATTTGCTAGGTAGACTGGGGCAAACATGGGTCGGTGGGTTATGGTAAAGTAAGGAAATGCTGTTACAGATTTCAGTGGTGTCTAGGTTTTGAATGGTAGAAGCTAATGTTTTTTTACAAATACAGCAAAAGGGTTTCACAGTTATAAGGATGTTAGGTTAAACACAGCATAGACAATGAATGCTTCTCATAAGGTCTAAAAACAGCCAAAGATGCTTTGGCTCTGGCTTGCAAAAGTTTAATTCTCAATAATTAAAAATTTGGAGCTTACAGAATCTTTAGGATAGATAACTTTTCTTTTTTCTGATAACTTCAATTTATATACAACTTATCACATTTAAAGGCTGAGTGTTTCAACAAAACAGTCTTAGGAAGAACAATGAATACTGGGAATGTGTATCAAAGACTTCCATGGTCAACTATTATATTTGTAATTAATCAATTATTTATTTTTTTCTTAGCAGACTTGCACTTTTGTTGCGTTTTGTCTGTGCTCTTCACAATGCACAGCAGCTGCCTCTAACATATGCACCCTGTGACAGCACGGAAAAGTGGATGGTAAACACCATCTGGTTCTGCTATTTTAAAGACTTAAAACTGATTTTTTAAATTTTACTTTGTTGAAGCAAGGTCTTTCAAATGTGTGCTCACAGTCAGCTCTACATAGCAATAGAGGCTGCAGGCATTATCACCACATGTGGATAAAACAATCTTTGAAGTCTCTAAATTCTAGTTCATTTTTAATTAGATGGGTATTTCAGGGGCTTCATAAAAGAAATATGAAAATGTCCAAGGTTTACATATGCCCACAACTCAAAACAGCATTGGTTGCAAAAGTGAGATTTTATATGAAAGGTAAAAGTCAGAGACAAAATGAGAAAGGTCACTATCAACTTCACACTTCAAGAGCAAACACTCCCAAGCCAGTCTAACATAATCCACGTTTCATTAACAGCTTTCAAGTTTCTTCAAAATTACAATTTTTCAACAATGTATTCAATTTACCTAGCTCAAGGGCACAAGGGACATCTGTGTTGTTGCTGTGAAGCCTCCAAAACATGCCCGGTGAGTTTGTCATAACACAGTTGTAATATTCAATAAAATATGCACAACACTCTAGCTTAGTAATAAGACTCAAATTTCTAAGCACTTCAATTACTTTATATATTTACATGATTGGGTTAGGCTATGTTTACATACTCAATACGATGTATGTATAGGAATCTAATCATCTTAAAAGAGTTATCCAGTGGGAAATAACTTTAGATTCTGAAGCTCAGAACCTCTCTGTTCAAAAGAGACACTGTCTGTCCAAAGACCTTAAATATCCAATAAATGTCTACTAACCATCTGTACACACTACACTAAGCCAAGTAGACAGAAACAGGGTTAACATCAGCTAGTGCTATGCATGGGTGGAGAAACCTGTGATTTATATATTTTTTGTATTCTTTTATTTTTTTTCCATTCAAAAACATAATTAAATAAATAAAATTTTTACATTTCTTCCCCTTCTCCCGGTCCCCTCCCACTACCCCCCCACTCCTCCTCCCTCCCCCTTCTTCCTTAAAAGAGGGCATGGGATCTGTCTGTCCACACTAACCTGCTGGGATTGACACAAGGCCAAGTTCTACCAGCCTAGAAAAGTAAGTGCTCTTGCTAAAAATTTAGAGATTTCTAAATAATAAAAGCTCAGTTCTGAAGTCAGCAACAGAGGGTGACACAAGGACACTTAGAGCAAGACAATCCTTTCTTTCCAGAGGCTGGGGTACTTAGGAAGCATCTGGAGAATTAGCCAATACAAGAAAAGGAAGCTACATTTATTTATATGTCATCAAGTTGCAAAACCACAGTACATTTGAGAGATGCTCCCACCACCCCACAATTTATCCACACGTCATCAGGATGAAACAAACCGAAAACTTGCTACCATATGCAATTCAGCACTTATAAAAACTGAACATTCTGAAGGACTCTGAGACCAAAAGTAGATTTTTCCCCCTTTAATTAAAAAAAAATCAAAAAACAAAACAACCTTTAAGAAATAAACCACAATTCACCTCCAAAGTTATAAGACAGCATCAAGATGCAAACCCAGACTTCAACTAGCTGAGACCACTTGTAGGGAGCAATCTTGGTTTTTTTCTTATCTGCCATGTCACAGAGAAATCCTGCCTCCTAACCATTCTGATTAAATAAGAGAATCTCCAACAAAGATGATCCTGATGATGATGGTACAGCCATATTATTCTGGACTTCCTTCTGGTTTCAATCCATTTGCATGTGAAAAGTAAAAGAAATTAAAGCCATAAAGGCACAAAGTCATGCCCATTAGACTGATTCTAACTTGCAAACTCTTCAAGCTCATTACCACTGACGACAGGATGAGTACTAACTCCTACATCTACATATTTGTGTGCACGCTTGTCGTCAAGCATCACTGTTAATATCTAGAATCAGACACTAAAAATGATCACACTCTGCAGCAAAAGTTTTAAATGACAACAACTCCTGAGGAGTTGAGGTAGATTTCTGAATGACTGGGTGACTGGTGTGTGTGTGTGTGAATTGTGTCTCTCTTCCTGGAAGTCACTAAGAAGCTAAGGCTGACTGAAGGGAGAGACCATGCCTGAGTGTGACTTACCTGACAAGAAAAGAAACTGGCTTAACACATTGACTGCCTTGCCCTCACCTGGACCCTTAGACTGTGATCCCTGGTTCAGGTGGTGATGGATCAGACCGTTCTCAAGGAGGAAGAACCCCGAGTTGGATAGGTTTGCCACAAGCCCTTCACAGGAAGATGCCAGTCTTCTGTGCAAGACAAAAAGAACAGAAAAAGGTACAGTGGCAGTGGATGAAGTCTCTTCTTTGAGGAGAGGAAAAAGCCAGATATCATATTCCCCATTAGCTACTAGCTCTCTTGTGTACACAGGCTAAGAAAAGTTGTTGGAAATGTTTGGGAGTCATAAAGGTATCAAAGTCCCAAATCACTTTTTGAGTGAGAGTACAGCCATCAAGACGCTAATTATAACCACCACTGTCAAAACTCCTTAAAAGTCAATTTGAGTAAGATCAGTATCAAGATATTATTTTCATGGGCAACAGTTTGTCCTAAAGTATTTTTTAAATGTTTAAGTCTGGATTTAGCTATTCATAATCTAGCATCAGATTATTAAAATGATTAAATTGCCTTCACATGTTATGGCTACACTAGTGGTAATTTTGAAGAATGTACTCTTCTAGCTGATCTCCATGGAAAAAGAATACTATCTAAGATTTCTAAAAATATGCTGTCTCCAAAGCTGATGACAGTCCTCTTTAACATTAGACTGTATATTCTTAAATATTAATTTATAGAATATGTTAAGCTCCAAGGTTTCAATGTCTCCTTTTGTCCCTTCCTCCTACATGCATTTTAGCATTTTTAATAAAAAATTATTAAGCTTTTTATCCTTTGCACACAAATCTATAAATATGCCATCCTTACTAATTTATATTCCTCATATGAAAGTCTGGGCATGTCAATGCTCTGAGTTTATGGGTGTTACCTAATTTGGGAGTATCAGTTTTCATTTAGAAATCAAGAAGCAAAATGTTTCACATCACGTGAGCGAGATCCCATGATAAGAGGACATGGCAAGATTACAAGCAATACTTCAGTAAGTACTGGCTGCAAAAGCACAAGAGCTGCTATATAAATTTCACAGGTGACTAATTAACCAACTCATATGAACACTCCCACAATTTAGCTCTCACTTCCCGTTCTACATAACAACTAGGAACTACTAGGTCTGCCTGTCTACTTTTTTCAACTCAGTTCAAGAGGCAAATACAGAAGGTGATTTCTGTAATGAAAACAGCTGCACACGAGACACCAAAGTGTACAGTGTCGTTATTGTGAAGGGAACCCTGATGACAGTAGGATCATTACCATTAACAACAGCATGATGCCACTGGGATTAGCTCAAAGGTCTCACAGACCCCTGCAAGCACACACAAAGCGAGTTATGATACACAGAATTAAAAACTGAGATGAAACACCCCAGCATTCACACGGGGGTGCCATGTTGTTCCTACAAAAGGTGAACAGTAATTCTATTTGTGTTTCAGGAACATTAGAAGGGTATAAGAGGGCCTGTAACAAAAGTAAACCTATTGACACAGAAAAAAAGACAAAGGATAATTCTTTATAGCACTAATTTAAAGGAGCTGACTCATTAAGAGTGTAGTGCTCACAGAAATAATATAAAACGTCTTTTTTCAAAGCAGTGTTCCACCTTATTTCATGTGGTAAACTTATTTCAAAAATGAACTCTTAAAATTCCATTCCAGTTTTATTATGTTCTAAAGGTAAAAAAAATGAAACATTTGTTTATTTGAATTTGTGAATTTCTCCTCGGGGGGGGGGATCAAAATTTACTACTAAAAATTAAAGACTGAATATCAAATGGACTAAGTTCATTTGTAAGCCAGGTATGATGTTTTTTTTTCCACAAAGCTATATACATACTAGAGCACATCTGCAGATCAAGCCAAATCCCTAAATCTCAGCAAATCTTCACTATTCTGTGGGTGTCTGGTACCTAAAGCACATGGGTTTCCAGAGCGACTGTGGAAGTAGTTAACCAACACATGAGTTCTACGCACAGGGCTCAACTTTAACTCAGCTAAATGGAGTCAACGGGGGAAACGTAATTTCTAAGCCTTGGATAAAGTAAGAAATCATAGGACTTTCCATGGAATCTTATAGGAGGTTGTGACACCAGTGCTATGACTGCAGGTCTCACACAAGGACCAGCCCATGGCTAGATCATGTCTCTGCCTCTTACTGGGCAAGTGAAACAACCTCTCTGGTGCCTCTTTTCACGAATATTTATCAACTGCTTGATGCCATAAATACCGTGGTGAACAGGACAGACACAATTTCGCCCCTGAAGAAGTCTATAATTTTGTTAAAGACCCTACGTCACTTATAGTTATGACTAATCAGAAATGTGGAAAGTAAGTGGCATGACATCATACAGATGGAGCCCATAAACTAGGGAAGACAGAGTATGGGCAGGCTGCCTGGAGAACACAGTGTGGGAACTGGGGAGAAGAAAGAGCAGAGTCAACCAAGTAAAAGAACAACACATGCAAAGGCGCTGACCAAACATCTGAAGAATTTAAGTCCTGAAGACATGCTGGAAGACAGGAATAAAGAGAACTGGCATGAGTTAAGTGTGCAGGGAGACTGAGCAGTCTTCAGTAGACTCTGAAAACCACGGAAAAGATTTCACTCTATCAGTTAAAGCAATGGCAAGTTACTGATTTTTACCTTACAATAATCATGGCTTTTGAAAAATCATGAACTTCTGTGGGGTGCAATAATGGGTGCACATGATCAACAGGAAGCAATCCAAGAGGTCATGGAAAGGAGAATGGACTGCGAACACAGTTCAAAGAACTATGAACATTGAAACACTGGAGAGCAGATGAAAGATATTTTTAACTGAATTATTATTACTATTATTATTATTTTCAAGACAGGGTTTCTCTGTGGCTTTGGAGCTTGTCCTGGAACTAGCTCTTGTAGACCAGGTTGGCCTCGAACTCACAGAGATCCGCCTGCCTCTGCCTCCCGAGTGCTGGGATTAAAGGCGTGCACACCACCACCCGGCCTGAATTATTATTTTTAACTGAATAATTACGATATTATTAACTGAATGGGTTATTAACATGAGCAACAGGTGCCATTCTCACTTGAATAATAATCAGATATTGAAGGAGCTTTTGCAAGACATATCAATGAGTTCTTTTCAAAAAGCCTAGTGAATGCTAAGTAAATTTCAAGTTCAGAAGACATTCTTAAGTTAACAAATGCTTGGAAATCATGAGCAAACAGATGGTGATCAAAGACACTACGAGGCTTACACCTAAGGAAAAGACTTACACCTAAGAAATTCAAACAATAAAGACCAGACTGGGAAAACTAGCACAGAAGAGGAATTACCAAAGGAGATTGGAAAAACAAAATAAACAAACAAAAACACAGATTCCGGGAAAGGCAAAAACAAGAGGAAGTTTCAAAGCGAGGTCAACTGAGCTAATAAGGACAAACAAGCAAGCACCAGCTTTATAGGTACTGCCATCAGTGGTGACTTCAGCACACACAGTAAGCAAAATGAGCTTCCTTTATGCAGTATACTGGCAAAAGTTTCTTTAAAAAGACCAAATGACAATTCTATTATACTTGTAAGTCAAAGACTCAATTCTATGAAAAACAACTACAGATAATATGTCAAAGAATGAGGGAGGTTGCATCAGAGATTGGTGATTTCTGGTTCATGTAATCAAGTCTCAGGCCAACTGTTATCACCGCAGTGAGGCCTGAGTGCTCCTTTAAAATGTGTTTACCTTATTGCTCCATCATTTCCATCTCATGGTACTATTGTCACACTTCATCTCTTAAATTATCTTGTTGATTTGTTTAATTATTAAATTTCTTCTTCCTTTGGAATGTAAAGTTTACAAAAACAGAGACGCAGGCTGTACAAATGCTCTTTTTTAACCACCAGCCTCAAAGGTAGGGCTAGAGATCTCAGTATGTACAATGAACCTTCATTTCTGAAAGAATGCATTGCACTTTTAATCATGAGCAATAAACCCAGTTTTGTCCTGTTACACAATGAGAATATCAATTAAATATATGAATCTACAGTTTTGAGACAATGAAACATAGGTGGTATAGCAATGGAATCCTGTGAAAAAAGGAAACGAGCATTTTAAATTGCAGAGGGGGAGACAGAATGTGAAGTATGGCCCAGCTTAACAGTGGAAAGCACAGTACTCTCACCTATTTGGGAATACTCACAACAGTTTTAGGAGACTTGAACTTCCTGAACAAATTTCAGAACTGTCACAGGTTTTCTTTCACTAACTATGACAGCCCAAAGACAACAGAATGCCTTTCAGATAGCTGAAAGGAAGGAAATACAAAGCTAGAATTTTATACCCACTATATAAATATTGAAAAGCTAAGAACAAAATAACTTTTTAACTAGAAAGAAAACAGCGGGCAGAATCTATTTCCTAAAATCTATAATACAAAGTAAGTTAAAGAAAGCTTTTCAAATGACAATAAAAATACTATACAGAAATGTAGATATACACAAAGAATATTGTTAAATAGTACATGTTTATAAATGTAAAAAAAATTATCCCCCTAGGCTGGGTGTGCTGGCACACACCTTTAGGTACAGCACTTGGAAGGCAGAGGCAAGCAGATCTCTGTGAATTCAAGAACACTCTGCTCTGCATAGTGAGTTCCTGGCTAGTCAGAGCTATATCCCTGGTCCTGCTGGAATTTAGCCAAGAGAGGATTACCTCAACTACCATACTTTAAGATCATCACCAAGTTTCACCAGCCTCCAGAGCTGAACTTCATGCAGACATCTAAGAAGATTTATAAAAACGTCCAAACCAGTAGAAAGGAAGACATAACTGAAGCCAAAACCATTTACACAAATGAGAAAACACAACAATGAATGTGGGACAACCACCGTCCCTGACTCATCCCCATTGACCAATTCCCCTGTGAAGGAACCTAAAACCAGAGACAGAATTCAGAGTCTTACTTTTAAAAATAAGTAATTATTACAAAGAAGATTCAAATAGATGCATGGACTAAGAAAATCTAAGCCCTCAAAAAGGAGTCTCCAAACTAAACAGAAACAATTAGCAAATTAGAAAGGCAAGTCTAATAAATGGAGGAAACACTCAGCAAGGAGACCGAAACACTGATAAAAGAATCAAACAAGCCTCTGGAGAAAATGAAATAGTCAAATAAAATCCATATCAAAAATTATCATCAAACAAGTCCACATAGAAGAAATTATTTTTCAGGGACATCAATTCACGTAACGACAGTAGCATCACAATAACAAGTCCTTTCATGAGCAGAAAGCAAAGCAAAGCAACACAACACAACACAAAACAAAAAAACCAAAAGCAAAACCAAAAAACAACAGTGAAACAAGAATTTTATACCCAGCAGTTAGTTATCTTTCAAAACTGACAAATCAAGTATATTTCAAGAAAAATGCAAATTAAGACAATTTATAACTCCTCCAAATGATTTTAATTCCTCAACTACTGAATCCAAAAATACTAAAATGAGCAAAATATTGAGTAGCGAATTGAAACATTTCCTTGAAAAAAGGATAGCTTCAAAGCAGACAAAAAAAAAAAAGCAGATTAATAAAGAAGTCAAATCAGAACCTGGAGAATAAAGCCAATAACAACATGAAGGAGAAAATCAGCACCATGGATGAGAAAGTCTGTAAGGTAAGTTACTGAGAATGTCAGAAATGAAAAGCTGCAATGAAGGAAATAAAAAAATCCCAGTGGAAAGTATAACAAGTCTAGACCAAGCAGGAAAAAGAATACCAGGTATGGAGGATGAGGTTGGAAATACTGTAAACATCAATAAAGAATAAAAAATAAATACAATCACAACTTTCAACAACATGATCAAGAGATCAAATCTAAGAATCTGTGAGGTAGAAGAAAGAGCTGAGACAAAATACTAAAAGCAAAGAAAATCTAGTCGGTAGAATGACTGTAGAAAACTCCCTCAAATCTACAGAAAGAAATGGACATCTGAATACAGGGATATCTTGAATATAACATAGGCACAACTAAGAAAGAACTTACACTCACACCTAACTGATCTAATAACAAGACAAACAATTATTATGACAAAAATATTAGCTCCATACAAAAAGAAACACACAATCAGCATAATATTAAACCCCTAAACAGAAAACCTAAAAGACAGGAAAGCATGATATATTTCAAGCCCTGAAAGCAAGTGACTGTCAAACACTGCTATACCTGAAGGAACACTGGCCCCCTGGAGCATAAGGCTCTGGCCGGTACTGCCCTTCTCCCCCATTCCCTCTGCCTTGCTAAAAACCATTAGATTACATTCCTAAACTAGCCATTAAGGTCTATTCCCTTATTCGGCCACTCCCTCCTCCTGAGGATGACTACCAAGGTCCAGCAATCAGAAGCTCCCTTTGGCTCACCCTAATTAACATGCCCAATTAAAATTAAACACCTCACCCTAACACTGAGCTTCCCTTGTACCTTCATAAACAGCCAATTGCCTATGTGCCACATCTGTCTCCTCCCTATCCAGAGGCAGTCCTTTGTCCCTCTGGGACAAATACCCCTTCCTCTTTTCCCTTGTCCTCTTCCTCTTCTCCCTAATTCTCTACCTCCTTTACCACAGCATCCCAGTCCATTCTAACACAGACCTCCCCTTCTTCTCTTAAAAATTACACCTGCAAGGTCATTTGCTGTTGTTTTTCTGCCCAAGTCAGAAAGCAACCACTTTAACTTTTCTTCACTGCTTAACAAAGATCTCTCTGTGAAAAACAGGTGTTTGGGTGTGGTTTATGCCTAACTGGGGTCCAGGAGGGAGTCTCTGCTTTGCAGGGAGTGTGTGTCGGGGGGGGGTGCCCTTCAATACCTTTACCTATCAACTTTATTCTTTAAAATTGACAGAGAAATTTCAAGATAAGCATAAATGAAAGTAACTCACTGTCACAAAGCTATCGGTATAGAAAACAAAGGAATCCTAAAAACAGACGAGGGATAAAAAAAAAATCACAATAAAGAGGCCACATACATTTCAACAGACTGACATAAGCTATTTTGTTAATGTGTTAATGTCTTTAACTAAAGACATCATTTTTTCCCCAGCAAAATGGTCATTTGATGCTGATTACAAACTATCCCATCACTGCCATTAGCCAAAAACTATGATTACCTTTGAGACTAGTAAGCATTATATTGAAAATCTTTTTTTTTTCATAAAGAATTTTCCTAACTCTGGCTACATTGAGATGCAGTATAATAATTATGGCCTTTTATCATTAGCAAAGAACTTGGATACAACCATCCTTAGAATATCCTTACTAGAGACAAGTAAGTCATTTTACAAATCTGTTAAACACAACATATTTTCTCCAAAATGTACAAAAAATAAAAATATCTGCATATTATTTCAAGTATTCAAAGACTTATTTCTCCTAATCCAGTTGAGTTCTTTCATTGTACATGAGATAAATCAAAACTTACCCAAGGTTGTGTAACTAATGCAATCGAATAGCTAAGATTTAGAGAATGCTAATCCTACATAAAGCTCTTTATTCTTACTACTTCTAGCTCTTCAAATAATTGGTGAAGTGGTTTTACTTGGAAAAACAGAGAAAAATAAATTGCCTAAGGTACTAGTCCTACTTATTGATATCATGCCCACTTGACTCTAAATTTAAAATGTCTTCCCTAACAAAATTCAGTATGCTTCTAAGGAGCAGAGAGGCAGCAAGTCTACAAGTATCTACATCAAGTCTATGAGTATCTTCATCATTGCAGCTATGAACATGCCTTCAAGGCCACACACAAAACATGCTGTTAGCAATGCCACAGAACTGAAGTAATGACAACCCGTTGTGCACCATAAGTTATATAGGTTAGGAAGGAACGCTAGAGGAACCTTAAGTCATCTCCACGCAGTAGCTGTCGAAACGCAATGGGGCTACTATGGAGACAAGCAATACAACTGTACATATACTAATCTGGATTGTGACAGCCCATATTCAGATTCTGCACTGAAAAGCCGAAAGGCCTTCTAAGTCAAAAGACTTGATTACAAACATTCTAATGTACCATGAATGTGACATATGTTTTCATGCATAAAGGACTTCAATAAAAGAAAACAAAATTTTTGTTGAAGTTCTATAAAAATAGTTTTTCCTCAAATATTAAATACAGAATAGCAGGACTTACAAGAGCCAAGATAGAAAGTAAGCTTAGGTAACCATTAACAAATGAATGAATATAGAAAATGTATTTATATGTACCATAAAATGTCATTTGCCCATAAAATGTATGAATTCCTGTCATTTGCCTAAAGATGCATAAGTCATTATACTAAGTGAAATAAAATCAGCCACAGAGAGACAAATGGGAAAGCAAAAGCACTGATCTTGTGGAAGCTGAGTAGAACAGTGGTTCTTACAGACTGCAGACAGCTGAGGATGGGAGATGGTGAGAGGATCCTAACAGCACAGGAGGAATAAATCCTGTTCCATAGCACAGGAGGTTACCTAATTTTGACAACAATTAATTGTGTATTTCAAAACTGCCAGTAGGGAGGATTTTAAATACTCCCAGCATGAAGAAATAACAAATGTCTGAAGTGATGGATATGCCTAATAGCCTGATTTGATCATTAAACACTACATATACATACTGAAATGTCACACTGTAACTCATAAATGGGCAAATGGTGTCCAAAACCTTGAACATACAGTCCTGGGTGGTGGTGGCACAGGCCTTTAATGCCAGCACTCGGGAGGCAGAGGCAGATGGATCCCTGTAAGTTCAAGGCCAGCCTGGTCTACAGAGTTGAGTTTTAGGACAGCCAAGACTACACAGAGAAACCCTGTCTTGAAAAACAACAAAAAAACCCTGAATATAGAATCCCTACATGCAGCAATGTACTTTTGGGTAATAAAAGTAGGGTCTCAAAGAGATATTTGTACATCTATGTCTGTATCAGTATTATCAAAAATACCCAAACCATGGAAACAATCCAACTATAGTTAATGAATACAATCTGCCTTAAAAGGGAATTGTGGCATATGCTACGAGATGGAAAAAAAACACCAAATATTGTATGACTATACTTACGTGAAGATCCTAAAGCAATAAAAACCATGAGGACAAAGTAGGAACGCAGCTACCAGGGGTTCCAAAGATAGAGGAAGAATTGATGTTAGTGTTCACTGGTTACACAGATTTAGCTTTACAGAAAGGAAGGTGCCTAGAAATGAAATGTGGGTGACAGCCGCACAGTGATGCGAGTTTATCTCACAGACTCTCACACTTTAAAGAAAGTTGACAGACAGACAGGCATAGTGGTGCACATCTTTAATCCCAGCACTTGGGAGGTAGAGGCCAGTGGATCTCTGTGAGTTCAAGTCCAGCCTGATCTACTTAGTGAGGTCCAGGACAGCCAGAGCTATACAGCTAAACCCTGTCTCAAAAACAAACCAAAACAAAACTAAAACCAAAAATGATTTATATTTTACCACAGTAAAATGCTCTGGTAAAAATGGTTTCATAAAGATTAATAAATATTAGATTATAGCAACTACATTCTAGTTTCTGTATCTTGATACATATTTCGATCATACTGAAAACTCCTGTATTTTTCTAAGCACATAAAACCCAACCAAATCAATGTGTATATACTATTCTTTCTTATTGTTAAAAAAGACAGTATAAACTCTGAATCATTTAAATATTCAATTAAATAGTCACAATACTGCTTACAGTTTAATAGCATTGTATATACAGTTTCAGAGATACTGGCTCTAGACAGTAATTACACTCAGCCTAACGTTTTAGTTAATGGATGTGCACTTTGGTGCTAATTGCAATGTTCGAACACAATGTGACTTTATTAGCAGCATGAAATAAAACCAGACCACAGTCAAAACAACTGAAAAACTTTTATTTATTATTACAAATGCTTAATTTTCATAACAAAAATGATAAAGTGGCCAAAAAAATTTCCTGTTAGCTTGCATCAGATTTCTAGTTACAATTTATAGAATTTTCTTAGAAAGCTAATTATGCTCTATCTGTAAAAAATGGATTAATGCAATGTTTAAATACATAGTAACTAGGTAAAATCACTGTGCTAGGAAAGGAGAGGTGGGCGTTCTGCTTTTCTCTTTAAAAGTTAATAGCTATGAGGCTCTGGGCAGATCTCTGTTGCTTGTGTTGTTACTGTTATAAGTAATCCTTGCAGAGCTGGGAATCAAACCTGAGCCTTTCATATTCTAGATATGCACTCTGCTAAGTGAACTACATTCCTATCTTTTTAAATGTGTTTAAACTGCCTTTTCGTAGCTGATGATTTATTTTCTTTTTCGTTTTGGAATTAACACAAGAAAAGTTCTTAAGATATGAAGCTGACACACAGGTTAATGAGGTCTTGATTGCAGGGTGCAGAATGAGTCACTAGCAAAGAACCTGTCCTACCATGGAGATAGCTACAAGCACTTGCTGTACTTCCTACAACAGAACTTCTCTGACCACCTTCAATAGGAACATACTCTAATGATCTAGCACAAATGTCTTTAAATCCCTTTACTCACACCTTAAAAATCTCTAACATGCTGATAGAAATTTTGGGAGACTAACTTCAGTGCCATCAATTACTACAAGGCTTATTCATGGGGTGGTAATTACATGTGGTCCCCATTTCTTCCTCTGTAAAATGGGAGGTCAGCACCTATCTCAGCAACAAAGTGGTTAACACTGAATCTGACGCACCACCCTGCTGCTCTAATCCTAAACCAAGACACACAGAAATCTGGTAATTACATGTGAGACTACTTCACCTTGAAGGCATTTCTCCACTTGGAACCAAATTCAAGGCATTCAGTTCACTAGTTTCTTTCTTTTTTTTTTTTTTCCATACATTGTTTTGTTTTATTTTTTCCATTCAAGAACATAATTAAAGATAAAAAAAAATTTTTTTCCTTTCTTCCCCTTCTCCCGGTCCCCTCCCACTACCCCCCACCCCTCCTTCCTTCCCCTTCTTCCTTGAAAGAGGGCATGGTGCCCTGCCCTGTTGGAAGTCCAAGGCCCACCCCCATCCCTCCTGGCCTAGGAAGGAGTGCATTCAAAAAGACTCGGTTCTCAAAAAGATAATACATGCAGAAGAGATAGGTCCTGGTGTCATTGTTGATGGGTTCTCCATCTGCCAACTTTC